>LR999963.1:109894249-110101944 GCA_905220375.1 Tachina fera
TAGTATAGTATAGTATAGTATAGTATAGTATAGTATAGTATAGTATAGTATAGTATAGTATAGTATAGTATAGTATAGTAAAGTATAGTATAGTATAGTATAGTATAGTATAGTATAGTATAGTATAGTATAGTATAGTATAGTATAGTATAGTATAGTATAGTATAGTATAGTATAGTATAGTATAGTATAGTATAGTATAGTATAGTATAGTATAGTATAGTATAGTATAGTATAGTATAGTATAGTATAGTATAGTTGTTTATATGTGAGCCATTATTTCACATATAAATTATAGGAGTTGTTGGTAAATATAACGCCAACTTTAAATTAGGAATAATGGAGGGAATGAGTCTGGAGAATCGAATCCACTGATCAAGGGGAGCATATGAGGGTATATGCTGGACACGGGGAGAAGGGTTATCTGGATTCACAGGGTTGAACTTTTTCCAAACCAAATAATACTTTTTCAATGGTATTACTTACATGTAGAACTCACAATTTTATTTAATAAAATTTTAGATTTAAAATGTATGAATAAAAAATACTTCAGTTAATAGATTGGACACGTTGCGGAGCCGTAGGATGTGTTTTGAGTGTTGTTGAACGAGAGGTTATCAAAAGAATGAGACTAATTAAAGCAACAAGTGCTCTAAGAAAAAACTTTTGGCGCTAAAAAAGTGCAACCAAGTTTAAAAATATACATACATTCAAATGATTGTATTCAGGGACGGGAATACTTTTAAATAGGATGTACTTTGTAATTTTTTTATACTAATTCATGAAAAAAGGAAAAGATCAGATAAAATTAAAAAAAAAATATATATAATTCAATAATTTTCAAATACCCGATAAGTTCTTTTAACATCCTGCGGCCCCTGGACAAGTGTAGTCAATGTTTATAATTTTCTTGCTAAATGTTCCAGGTCTCGCACAGCCTTCAGCAGAATGCGCTTTGAGTTAGAATTTCTTTTCCTAGATGGACATCTGGTGCTATCGATCGATTCACCTATTGGTGAATGTCTTGTTTGTGCTGGACGACGGTATGGACCAAGCCTATCCTGTACTCTGCCGTGACGATCCCTTGAGGCACGTTGGACATTTCCAGTTGCGCATGGTGGTAAAGCTCTCCGTGGCGGCTGATGCAGCAAAGTCCGCAGATGTACAGTCATCACTATCATGGGACCTAGCCAAACAATTTCTACAATAATTATGGATCCGCACTTGGTGTTGGCGAGTCTCTATACTCATATTGAGAAAAGTTTTGCAGAATCTTAATGGATGGTAGCGAGAGCAAACAACGCACTGATGTACATCGGAATTTCTTGGAGCCCTGTGAAGTAAAATTGAAATTAAGAGAGAAATAATATTAGGGGAAAGGTGTTTGGATTAGATGGAGAGATGTATGTTGATGTGGATAGGAATATACGGGAAGGAATCGAACATATTGGCTTAATTGTGTGTTAAGTGTTTTCTAACGTATTTATAGGTAAGACGCAAAGCTTGGTGATTGGTCTTGTGATTACTCCGTTCGATGTCTTCATATCCGCAACACGAGCAAGACCATCACTACCGAAATATAGTTTAATAACACGACCTAACCTCCATTCATTGGGAGGGAGCAAATCGTCTTTAACGACTACAAGTTGACCAACACAGAGATTTTCTTCAGAATTTTGCCATTTTTACCGTTTTTGGAGTTCTTTTAGGTATTAATTTTCCCATCGTTGAGCGAATTGATGGTGTAAGACTTTCAATCATGGGACTTTCGGGAGAAGATATCAAGGGCGACCCACGGAGAAAATGGCCGGGAGTGAGTGCAAGCAGTTCATTAGGATCGTCAGACATTGGGGACAGTGGTCTCGAATTAAGGACGGACTCTATTCGGGCTAAAAGAGTTGTGAACTCTTCAAAAGTATATTTGTTGTTCTGGGCGACTTTTCTAAAATGCATTTTGAACGATTTTACACCAGCCTCCCATAATCCTCCCATGTGAGGGGCATTTGGAGGAATGAAATGCCATTGAAAGCCATGAGATGCATATTTCTCTGTGATATCATGAGACGCAGTACTTATAAATTGCTCATATTCTATGCGAAGAAATCGCTCTGCGCCTACAAAGTTTGTTCCGTTATCAGACATTACTTTTTTCGGTAAGCCACGACGGCTAATAAAACGAGTAAATGCAGCTAGGAAGGAGTTTGTGGTGAGATCGGAGCACAATTCGAGATGAATTGCTTTAGTGCAAAAACACACAAAGACGCATACATATCCCTTATGATATGGAGCATTTCTTAGTATGGAGGTTTTTATAGAGAAGGGTCCTGCGAAATCTAAGCCTGTCGTAGTAAAGGGTAGAGAGAACGAACTTCGTTCTAAGGGGAGAGCACCCATTAATTGGGACTTTACCTTCTGTTTGTATCGGACACAGGTGACACATTTTCGAATGCAGAGCCGAATAGCTGATCTCAATCGAGATACGAAGTATTCTCCTCTGATTGCTCGTAGCATTAAATTAATTTGGGCATGCATGAGGAGATTATGCACATAGTGGATGAAGAGTTTGCAAAAAACAGAACTCACGGGAAGAATAATTGGGTGCCGCTCATTATACGAGAGGGCAGAGTTAGTTAATCTTCCATTCATACGAATAATATTATTTTTGTCTATGTACGGATTTAAGGGATAGAGAGTACTTTTCTTGCTAACGGTTTTGGATTTAATTAAGGAGTGAAATTCTAGGCGGTAGTGTAAAAGCTGAGTAATACGGATCAATGTGTATTTGGTTTTTGGCGAATTCATCGTGATCAATAGAAGAAACCTTTTGTATTATAATTGCCACAGCTTCGGCAGAAGATAAGTTTTAAAATTTTGAGACGAGCGTCGTTGGTGAATTAATGTGAGATTTTTATCTGTTCTTAAGGATATTTACAAACCGCAATACGTAGGTCATGACTTTAATAGCCTTATCCCATCTAGAGAAGCGGCTAATCATTTCATCACTGCTACACAGGTGGAAAACTTCTACTTTTCGTTTTTTCTCCAGGGAATTTTTGCCAGGGTTTATAGGCTTTGGCCATTCTTCGGGGGACCTTTGAAGCCAAACTGGCCCACTCCACCATAGAGAGTTGTTCATTAGCTGTTCAGTATCGCAACCCCGAGAACCAAGATCTGCAGGGTTTTCGGAGGATCGAACGTGGCGCCAAGAGACATTGCCAACATTTCGTATTATATGCGGAGTTCGGTTTGCAACGTAAGTTTTCCAAGTGCTTGGAGGTTTTTCTAGCCAGCTGAGTACAATAGATGAATCTAACCACAGGTAAACTTCATAGTTCTGACAAGGCAGAGGCGTTGTGACTTGTTTTATAAGTTTTGATAACAATAGAGCCCCACACAGTTCTAGGCGCGGAAGACTGACTGGATTTATGGGAGCTACCTTAGTTTTAGACACAAAAAGTTTTGATTTGATACAAGTAGACGATTGTGTCCGAAAGTATACTGCAGCGCAATATGCTTTCTCCGAGGCGTCGCACAAACCATGAATTTGCGTTAATCGGATGTGAGTGAAATCTATCCATCGTGGTATTTTTATATTCGAAATTAGTGGAAGATTTCTGACGAAGTTGTTCCAACTTTCCAATGTAGTAGGTTTGACATTTTCATCCCAGCCGGTACCTTGTAACCATAGTTGCTGAAGGATTATTTTTGCTTTTATTACTATAGGGGAGATCCATCCCGCTGGGTCAAATAGCTTGGCAACGCTTGAAAGAATTTGCCTTTTTGTTATGGAGCTAACAGGGCGAATGGGTTCAATAGTGTATGAAAAACAGTATGAGATTCCATCCCATCGAATGCCAAGAGTTTTGGTCATACTCGCTTCCTCAAATTTGAAAAAATCTGAGTCTAAAATATCAGCTTTTGGGACAGATGCTAGGACGTCAGGGCTGTTCGAAGTAATTTTTTTAATGGAAAACCTGCGGATCTTAGCGTCAAAATGACTTGCGATAGTGAGTCGATTGCAGATTGAATATCATGAGCGCCGGATAAGATGTCATCAACATACGTTTCTTTTGTTAGGATGTGGGCTGCCTGGGGATAGACATCCTTCGAGTCGTAAGCTAGTTAAAGAAGCGTCCTAATAGCTAGATAAGGAGCACAATTGACTCCAAAGGTGACCGTTTTCAATGCGAAATCTTGAACGGGTGCATTTGAGTGTTGGCGAAAGAGGATTCGCTGAAATTTAATGTCATCATCATGGACCAGAATTTGACGATACATTTTTTGTATGTCTCCATTAAAAACAAACTAATAGAGTCGCCAGTTTAAAATTAGGGACATCAAATCAGCTTGTAGTGTGGGGCCTACATGAAGGACATCGTTGAGTGATAGTCCTGAGCTAGTCTTTTTCGAAGCGTTGAAAACAACTCTGACTTTGGTACTGCGGCTTTCGGGCTTGAAAACCGCATGATTTGGGAGATAAAAGGCCTCGCATCCCTGCCCAGATATGGGTTCTGATGAAACAGTGGGTTCCATGTGATTCAAATATAGGTATTCATCCAAAATCTCATGATAAGTTTGTGCTAACTCCCCTTTTTTCTTGAGAGATTTTTCCAACTGGAGATATTGAGCCATAGCTGCGGTGCGAGAAACACCAAGGCACATACCACGAAAGAACTCTGACTTAAACGGAAGTTTGACTACATACCGCCCTTCGGAATTACGAAAAGTAGTCTTCTTGTAAAGAGTCTCACAGAATTTGTCTTCCTTGGAGATGAAAGGTTGACTAGGAACTTCTTCTTCCTCCCAAAACTTTTTCAATTGATTACTCAGATCCTCAATAGATGTTTCGGTGACTCCAATTGAGAAGGAAGAACTGGTTTCAACCCCAATTGGACCACTAATTATCCAACCAAAAATGGTACATTGTGCCATAAGGGACGGGGCAATATTTTTTACTCCTTCGAGAAGAATCTGAGGAAGGACATTACTACCAATTAGCAAGTCCACGTGACTGGGTAGGTGAAAGTCTGGATCAGCCAGTTCAAGGTTTTTCAAATCTGCCAAGGACATGTTGGATCTTGGTAGATTACAGCTTCGCAACATTCGAGTTATTTTTGGTACAACTATTGCCTGGATCGGGATAAGACGCTCATATTTTTCCGAGTACAAGGTTAATCTGCATAAAGAATTATAATTTGCTACTGTCTCACCCCCAATACCATGAATTTGAAATAGTTTAGTTTCCGTGGGCAATCGGAGTTGTTACTGAAGTTTCTTCGAAATAAATGTCTTTTCCGAACCCTGATCAAGGAAGGCCCGTGCCTTAAAATTCTCCCCCTGGTGATTGATCTGTACTACTGCAGTAGGGAGGAGAGTATCCTCAGCACAGAGCCTATTCTGGGCGTGCAGAACGTGTGACGATGTAGGTAGGGAAAGCCTTTCCCTAGCTTGTTGGGAAGTCGAGGGTTTTTCATTATCAGGGTAGTTTTGGTGCAATGCATTCTTACTTTTAAACAATATCCATGGTTAAAAAATTATATAGAGCTGTTGCCAAAAATGATTTTGTAAAGAATTTCTTCAAACTACTTAATAAAGCAGTAAATGGCAAAATCATGGAAAATGTGGACAAAGAAAAAGATGTACGAATAATAACAAACTGAAGTAGAACGAGCCGAAACCGGTTAGGAGCTCAATAGTGGATATCCAAACCAAATGTTCACAGTTTCTCTGTACTTTCGGATGATAAATTATCTCTTCATTTATGGATACGGACTCATTCTTAACACAAGAATTTGATACTTCTGATTACCTTGAGGATAACAAATATAGTTTCTCCTGTCTAAAAATACGGTGTTGGGAATAATGAAAGATGAGAATTATAAAAAAGGTTATGAAAAAGTCTGTGGGATTGAGATCTCAAAAGTACTCTTTTAACGTTCAGTATGAAAATGATACTAAAAAATATAAAGGAGTAAAGAAATATGTTATTGATAAGTATAGTTTATCAACTTGTAAAAATTTTTTGTTTAATAAGTCTATATTATATGATAATATGCTAACATATAAGTCAAAAGTACATCAGATGTATAATAGTGAACTAAAAAAAGTGATTTTAAGCTTTGAAGATGATAAAAGAAAAGTTAAACCTGATGGTATAAATACATTTGAAACTAATCCGCATTATGAATTAGATATGTTATTAATGGAAATTGATAAACTTGAAAAAGGTTGAAATTTGTGAAAAATTAAACATATTTTATATATATCTATATGCCGTAACATCTAGTTATAAAAATAAAATTGTTTAGCTTATAAGTAGTTATTAAGGAAACAAATTATTAAAAATCTAAACATATATGTACATCATATAAACATATACTTATATGGTGAGATTTATGTCAAATTGAAAATTAATTTTATTTATTTAAAAAATAATATTAAAAAAGTTCTTAATGAAATTTATTTTTTCATGAAATGAGCCGGGGTCATACATAGGTTTGATAATACTATCAGAGGGTAGTAAACCTCTCTACCAAACAAATCTGAGCATCTTATACCAAAAAAATTATTTCTTACACTTTTTTTTGCAAAAATTAAGGAATTTTTTTTTCAGAATAACTTTCAGGGACTCCTAATTTTTTGCTAACAATATTTGGGAAAATCGTATCTACGGTAAAGCTGGACAAATTCTGTGAACATATTAATATAACCTGAACGTATCTAAGTGCCCTATTTATGTACCTCATTAAAATCACTTTGCAACTTAAAAACGTTAATTTTTTAGTTCTATATAATTGTTTCCCTTCTTTCTTTGTTGTTGCTTTGCCAAATATTGGTAGTGAAAAGTTATTAGTCCTTGTAAGTTATGCTGAAAAAGTGAAAGCCAAATATTCGTTCTATTGAAAAAAGTGCAATCAAAAATTGGGTATTTTGCACAAAGTGTTACTGAAGGTCAGTGGAGATGTGCGTACGTGATTATACGATTTTGAAAGAAAACAATTTTAGTGCCAAAAAATAAAATTTTTAAAGTCTGTGTATGAGCTATTAGTATGCCTAGACCAAAAAAAACAAAAGCTCTCAAGTTTTATCTTATCTATAACTTTTTCAAATATTGTGAGCAAAAACTCCGAAGTCCCTGAAAGTTATTTTGAAAAAAGTGAATAAATAGTTTCCTTTACGTTTGCAAAAAAAGTGAACAAATAATTTTCTTTTTTGGCATAAAATGTTAACAATTTTTCAATAATCACGCTTTTTAATCTTTACTCCTGGCACTTAAAAAGTAAATTAAAAGGAAAATTAATAAATTATTATTTTGTTATGTGCTTTTCATAAGGTGAGAATTTTATTATATTTTTTTCATGACAATATTTTTCAGAATACCAAAAATATACAAATAGTCATTCAACTCAGTTTTGTTATAATTTTGTCACTGTCACAGAGGTTAGAATACTGGCATAAATAGGTAAGTAGACACACACATTTTTATGATAGGGACCAAGGTCAACATCAACATTATCACTTACATAAGTTAGAACAAAGAAACCATAAACATAATTCTTGTAAACATATCCCAAAATAAGAGACAAAGAAACCATAAACGTAATTCTTGCAGACAAAGAAACGGTAAACATACTCATTAATATAAATAGATGTTAAGAAAATATTGTAACTAGTCTTAAGAATATAAACAATAAAGAAACACACGTTTCGGTGTAAAAAAACTTTATATATTTTTTTGATTCATTCCTTTACCAAGGAATTAACTGGGGGCTCAACCGGGATGCAAGCGAAATAATCTTGTATTCCCAGCCAAATAAAATTTCCACAATCCTGAAGAAGGATAAAAACAAAATTCCTGAAAAATTGGAAAAATAAAACATTCCTGAAAGATTGGAATTAACAAAAATAAAATTTCTAAAAATTTAAAAGAAAAGTAAAATAAAGTGAAAAATATACACTGGCTTCACACAAAAAACGACAGCAAATATTTAATTCAAGACGCCTGCTAGCAGAAGACATCAACATGACTGAAGCTGCAACTCTCCTAGCTCATATTCAGGCACTAACTGAACAACTAGCATCCCTGAAAACAGACCCAAATGGAAAACATTAAGCAATTTTCAAATAGTCCTGAATACTAAAACTATGTATGCATTATACGTGCAAAAATTATTGGCGCTGCATCAAAAGTTTTATCCGTAAACGGAACAGAACTAAATTTCTATGCCATAATAAACCGCTTAGACTTTACGTATGCGGATAAACGTCCATTGTATGTATTAAAAGAAATTATGACGAGAATCAAACAGGGGAACAAAACTCTGACCGAGATCCATGATGAAATTCATCAAGCATTAACCCTCATACAACCAAAAATTGAAACCTCAGATGAGAATATGAGAAGAGGAAGACTATCAGATGCCAACGAGGATACGATGCGCACCTTTATAATGGGATTAAGAAGCAATTACACAAAAGGTATCTTCTATGCGAATCAACCAAAGAGTCTGGCAGAAGCTTATGCCATTGCCTGCACCATCTATCACGACAATGAAGATCGGCATTTTGCAAATATCAACGTAAGATGGCAGGAACACCGTAATAAACAACGATATGGAGGAAATGAACACCGCAAACTAAAGCCATCACATCATGTTCAACAACGACACCATAATTATGCGGCACCACGAAGAAACCAAGTAGAACCGATGGAAGTCGACAACTCAACACAATACAGAAGGCCTAAAAATTTCCCGCAACAACAAAGATGGGGTAGCAATAATCCTCAACAAAACACTACTACACATCATAATCCATTCCGCAACAATCAAAATCCTGTGAAGAGGGAAAATAATTTTTCAACACACAACTTTAATAAGGTTCAACGAGTACATCAAACACAAGATGAGGATCTTCAATCACTCCAGCCTCAATATACCGAAGACGATTTTGAAACCGAAAGTGCTTTTTTAGGCGAGTGAATGGTCTGCCATTTCTACAACGCACTTGCAGAGAAACAGGTAGATCAATAAATATTTTAATAGATACAGGAGCTACAAGTAATTATATTAGTACTAGTTGTAAGATAGGGAAACCAATTAAAATTAATCCAGTGAAAGTCAAAACACTTCATGGATATTCAATGGTAAATACGAAAAGAATTATTACTGTCTTAAACCACCATTTAACTTTCTATGAAAAAGAGGCCCTTCAAGAATTTGATATGCTTTTAGGAAAACAAGGGTTAAGATTAATCAAGGCAGAAATCAATCTCTTTGACTATAGTCTAAAATATAGATATAAGGAAAATTTAGGAAAAAATGCGGAAAAGATAAATTATACAATTAATAACGAAATTTACAGGAAAGATATTGAAAAAATAATGCAAAGGAATAGGAAAACTAAGGAAGTATTGCCATTTACTACAACCATTCAGGCATCTATCAGAACAAAATCTGAAGACCCTATTTATGTAAGACAATACCCTTATCCAATATCAGACAAGGAGTTCTCGTGGTACCTTCATAGCGAACAGTCGATTAGCAGGATTTTTTTTTTACATACCAAACAAACAAAAAAATATTCGTAGTACATATTATTCGTAATAGGCACATACTGACTTTAATAAATAAGCTTTACTGCTTTGTTAATATTTTTTACATAGTGGAAATAACAAATACGAAAAAACAGAAACAAAAAATAAACATAAACTGTGACATTGAGGAATACTCTATACGAGTAACTCAAAAACAAATAAACAATCAAAAATTACAAAAACAAAAAAAAAACCGTAAGCAAAAAAACAGAAAAAGTGCCCTTGAGGAATACTCTATATGAGTACCTCAAATACAAAAAATTATGAAGTGAGTTCTAACGGCAGAAATGCCTATTTTACTGTGAGTTCTGAAGCTCTCAATGAAAATAATACAAATAATAAATCTAATGAAAATATTTTTTTAACGACAAATCCAATTTTTCGTCAGCGATCAACTTCGCTTTGTCCAATGCCAAATAGTGATTCATTAACATTACAGTTGCCTAGTACTTCGTCATATAAGTCAGTAATATCATCTCTTTCAGGCTCGTGTTCATCACTTAATAAAGTTATCACTACAGATAAAAGTAGCTCAAAATCCAAGGTACAAGTCGGAATGGACAGATACATAACAGTGGTAAAGCGTGGGCGAAGCCCGAATTCTTCAAAAATTTCATCTGCTCCAAAGATGTCTAGGGATAATAGCGCATCATCTACCAATCGTCAAAATCGTTTTTCATTATTGCAAGTCACCGACGACAAGCCCGCTGCATCATCGCAAAAGTCTTTTAAGCCACCACCTATATATTTGAGAGAGAAAAATTCTAACGCCCTAATTAAAAAATTAGTCTCGGCCATTGGTGAGAACGCATTTCATGTTATTCCAATAAAGCGTGGTAATATTGACGAAACTAAAATTCAAATATACGAAGAAAAAAATTTCCGTAAAATAGTGACTGAATTTGAAAAAAATAAAACAAGTTTTTATACGTACCAGCTTAAAAGTGCCAAAGGTATGCAGATCGTATTGAAGGGTATTGACTCTTATGTTAATCCCGAAGAAGTAAAAGATGCACTCATGATACAAGGATTTAAGGTAAAAAATGTTACCAATATAATAAATAAGGAGAAGATCCCCCAGCCTCTATTTCGTGTTGAATTGGAGCCGAATGATATACAGCTGAAAAAAAACGAGACACACCCAATTTATAGCTTAAAATACCTCTTATACCGAAAAATCACAGTTGAAGAGCCACATAAGCGATCAGGTCCCGTACAGTGCCATAATTGCCAAGAATATGGCCACACAAAAACATACTGTAAATTACCCACTGTTTGTGTTGTGTGCGGCGAATTACACGGCACTGCTATTTGCAATAAGCCAAAAGATCAAAGTGATAAAAAATGCAGTAATTGTGGAGGTAATCACACCGCTAACTACAGAGGTTGTCCTGTGTAGTCTTTTGTCAAACAGACTATGGTGCAAAAACCCAAATTAGCTCAATCTCAATCAGCAAACGCTTACTCCGCCACTTTTGTGCAAAGGAGCCAACCAGTTACTTCCCGTGTATCGTATGCCGATAGTGTCCGTGTTAACCGGACACTGTCTCATAGGCAGGCATGCACAAAGGCTAAGGGTTGAACACAACGACTTTTGCCGTAGCTGCCAAGATATTGATGAAGAGGAAAGCATAGAACATTTTCTTTGTCACTGTCCTGGACTTGCAGGAAAGAGAATGGCCACAATGGGCGCTCTTGAATTCAGGGAACTTTCTGACGTTGCTGGTGTTAAACTTCAACGTATTAGCAGCTTTATACTGAGCTCTGGATGGTTCGACGGTGGGGACTCCGCATAAGCAGAGTCTCCGTGGTATCACAATGGACCAAAATGGTCTAAGTGAGTCCGGGTTTCTAACTGCCACCCCTACCTAACCTACCTAACCTAACATCGTATGCCGATGCTGCTAGAACAAATTCTATTCCCGCACAAAATGTTCCACCTCCAAATAATTCAACAAATGCAAACTCAAGCTTTAACTTTAGTCGCCTTGAAGCTACTATTGACAATTTGGTGCAAACTATAAACAACTTTACAACAAATATGACTAACATGATGCAAGAAATGCTGAGAATGCAGAATACTCTGCTTCAAGCATTAATTAACAAGCCATGAACACGTTAAAAATATGTTTCTGGAACACAAACGGCATTCGCCAACATAAAAATGAACTTGAGCACTTCCTTACGGAAAAAAATATTGATATAATGTTGGTCTCTGAGACACATTTGACTTCGAGAAGCTTTTTCAAAATAAATGGCTACACTATGTATGATACAAAGGACCCTAGAGGGAGAGCATGCGGTGGATCTGCAATTCTAATTAAGTCAAGACTCAAGCACTATATTCTTGACAACGTTAGTGAAGAATATATGAAAGCTACGAATATTTTTGTAGAAAATTTTTGTTCTAATTTCGTAATATCATCAATTTACTCACCTCCCAGATTCTCAGTTACCGAAGATCAGTATGGGAAGTTCAACAAATCGCTTGGATCTTGTTTCGTGGCAGCTGGAGACTACAATGCAAAGCATACGTACTGGGGATCACGCCTTTTAACACCTAGAGGTCCAGCTTTGTTTAATACAATTTCAAAAATGGGCTTATATGTTATTTCGAGTGGGGCGCCCACTTATTGGCCTACTGACGTACGAAAAATTCCAGATGTTATTGATTTTGGCGTAATGAAAAATATTTCTAGTGATTTAATTAGTGTTGAAACTTCTCTAGATCTCTCCTCCGATCACTCCCCCACTATCGTTACAATTTGTAACCCACTAAGAAGTGACTTACCTCACCCTTATACGAAGATGACCAATCGTGTTAATTGGTTGGGATTCAAAGAATATCTTAGTAGTCATTGCACGGAAAATATTGCGTTAAGAACACCCAATGACATTGAAACTAACATTGCCAATCTTAACGAAATTATTAAACAGGCTGCTGAACATGCCACTACCTCCCATCCGCAGTCTGGGTTTAATAAAATTTATTCCAGGGATATTGAACATCTCGTATGTGAAAAAAGAAGAGCTAGAAGGGAATGGCAACAGCACAGATCACTTCAACATAAACTCAGACTTAAAGAATGTTCTAAACGACTTCAAGAGTTGCTTGCATCTGAAAAAACTGCATCTCTTAAAAATTATTTGGAAGGTCTTGATGTCACACCGACATCTAATTACTCTTTGTGGCGCGCTGCTAGAAAGCTTAAAACCCCCGTTGAGTTTAAGCCACCTCTGCGCACATCTACCGGAGATTGGGCAAGAAGCGATACGGAAAAATGCAAAATATTCGCTGAGCATTTAAAATCCGTATTTACCTCAAATACATGTACTGGTGTTGCTGATTTGCCGAATGTAGTTGCTCTACCCCCTCGAGCCTTAAAGTTTAAGATGCGTGATGTACATAAAGTAATTGCTGAACTCAATCCAAAGAAAGCTCCAGGTGTTGATGGAATTAGTAACAATATGCTGATGAACTTGCCGCATATTGCAATAAGAATCTTGCTGTTTATTTCTAATGCCATATTACGACTGGAGTATTATCCACAACTCTGGAAGCTTGCAAAAATTAAAATGATTCCAAAGCCGGGAAAAGATCTTACTAAAGTTGAGTCATATAGGCCAATAAGTTTGCTGTCAACTATGTCAAAACTCTTCGAAAAGCTGCTCATGACAAAATTGTCCCCAACCTTAACAGATAGTGGGTGCATCCCAGACCATCAATTTGGTTTTAGAAGTCAGCATAGCACCATTGACCAAACTCATAGATTGGTGCAATTTATAAGAAGAACTTTTGAAGAAAAAATGTATTGTTCTGCCCTGGTTATTGACGTTTCTCAGGCATTTGATAAAGTGTGGCATGAAGGTCTAATTCTAAAATTAAAATCATATCTACCAATAAATTTAGTGAATTTATTGGAAAGTTACATCACTACCCGGAAGTTCACGGTTGTGGAAGGAGAATTCATGAGTGTGCCCGAATCTATATCATCCGGTGTGCCACAGGGGAGCATACTGGGGCCAGTTTTGTATTTGATCTATACTTGTGATATGCCTTTGAGCAGCAATATCCATACATCTACGTTTGCCGATGATACAGCCTGCCTTAGTATGCATGAAAACCTTCACGAGGCTTCCCGATATTTACAAGAACATATTACACAATTGGAAATGTGGTTGAACTTATGGAGAATTAAGGTAAATGAACAAAAGTGTGTCCATATAACGTTTACCCTAAGAAGAGACACTTGTTCCCCAATTCGAATCAATAATCAAAATATTCCTCAACACTCCCAAGTGAAATACCTTGGTATACACCTTGATCGAAGGCTTACATGGAAACATCATATTGACTTTAAGCTAACTCAGATGAAAATTAAGTTATCTCAAATACACTGGTTGATTGGCAGAAATTCAACACTTAGCATGGACTGTAAACTTTTATTATACAAGTCGCTTTTAAAGCCAATATGGTGTTACGGTATCCAGTTATGGGGCACTGCTTCAGCTTCCAATGTAGAGAGAATCCAACGAAGGCAAAACAAAATTTTACGGTTAATAACATCGGCTCCATGGTACATCAAAAATTCTAATATACATCGTGATTTAAATATGCCACTAGTGACTGAAGAAATTGCAAAATACGCAGGCAAATATTTAACAAAACTCGAGTCACATCCTAATCCGCTTGCTCGTAATATTTTGAACTTTACTGGACACATCCGCTTAAAAAAGAGGGACACAAGGGCTCTATTACTCAACACGCCAAATGGGATTTCTTGAAAATACTTTTTTTATACTTTTTTATAAATTTTTTTTTCTTTTTTTATTATCACTACTTATGTATTATTTATAAATATTAATAAGTTTATGTCCGACAGTGGTCGGTCCTAATAATTATATTTTAGATTTAAGATTTGAATACTTATTGTTAGTTCATATTTGAAGATACAATAAATAAATACATGTATTAAAAAAAAAAAAAAAAAAAAATTACTGGATAATAAAATTATTCAACCAAGTAGGAGTCCGTACAATTCCCCTATCTGAACAGTCGCAAAAAAGGGTACCGATGAAGAAGGAAAACCCAAAAGGCGAATGGTAGTTGATTTCCAGAAGCTAAACGCTCAATCAATTACCGACCGTTATCCAATTCCAGATGTTGGTATGACAATCCAGAACTTGGGAAAAGCAAAAGTATTCACCACGTTAGATTTGGAATCAGGATTCCATCAAATTCTCATAAAAGAATCGGACAGGGAAAAAACAGCGTTCAGTGTGAACGGTGCAAAGTATGAATTTTTAAGGATGCCGTTTGGTCTTAAAAACGCTCCTTCCATTTTTCAACGATGATATTCTACGCCCGTATATAGGGAAGTTTGCATATGTTTATATAGATGATGTCCTAATATATTCCTCCTCACCAGAAGAACATATGGAGCACATTTCCATTATAATTAATGCACTCCATAACGCTAAAATGAAAATTTCTGATGAAAAATCGCACTTCTTTCAAGATTCTGTAGAGTATCTAGGACACATCATTAAGCACAATAAAATAACAGTAGACCCAAATAAGGTGGAAACTATAAAAAACTATCCCATTCCCACAAATTTAAAGGAACTTAGATCATTTCTAGGCTTAGCAAGTTACTACAGGAAATTTGTTAAAAACTTCGCAGCTATTGTAAAACCACTCACAGTACATCTCAGAGAAGATAATGGTGGAATTAGTAAAAATCAAAGTACAAAAGTAAAAATAAATCTCGACCAAGCAGCACTAGACGCATTAAATATAATAAAAGACGCCCTTCAGGCACAGGTCGAAGTATTTCAACCTGAATTTTCAGAACCATTCGAGTTAACCACCGACGCAAGTAAATTTGCCATCGGCGCAGTACTTTCCCAGTATAAGAAACCAATAGCATTTATTTACATAACTACAGAGGATGTCCTGTCTATTTTTTCGTGTGATTACCTCCACAATTACTAAGTTTTTTCTGCTAGATCTTTAGGTTTAGTACAACCAGCAGTACCGTGCAATTCACCGCAGATAACACAAACTGAAGGTAACTTCCAGTAAGTTTTTGTGTGACCATATTCTTGACAATTATGGCACTGTACGGGTCCAGAACGCTTGTGTGGTTCTTCAACTGTTATTTTTCGGTATAAGAGATATTGTAAATTGGATGAGTCTCGTTTTTTTTCAATTTTATATCGTTTGGCTCAAGTTCGACGCGAAATAGAGGTTGAGGAATCTTCTCCCTATTTATTATGTTAGATAAATTTTTTAGTTTAAATCCCTTGAGAACGAGTGCATCTTTCATTTCTTCGGGAGCAACATAGGAATCGATGCCCTTCAATACGATCTGCAGGCCTTTAGCACTTTTAAGCAGGGGGCAAATTAGGCCATTCGAAACGATTCGAAATTTTAAAATATTTCCATATAAACTCTATTGAAATATTTCATAATTTCGTTCGATAACGAGTGCCGTAATTTGCCCCCTGATATGTGTAGAAACTTTTTTTTACTTTTTTCAAATTCAGTAATCAGTTTGCGAAAAACTTTTTCTTCATAAATTTGAATTTTTCACCAATGTTATCACGTTTTATTGAAACAATGTGAAATTTATTCTCACCAATGACTGAAATTAAATTTTTTATAAGAGCGTTTGAATTTTTTTCTCTCAAATATATTGGTGGCGGCTTGGATGTTTTGTTCGTAGATACATCGGGTTCGTTGTTGTCATCTTGAAATATTTGAAAACGATTTTGACGGTTAGTAGAGGATGCGCTGTTATCCCTAGATGTTTTTGAAGCACATGAAATTTTCGAATACTTTGAGCTTCGCCCGCGATTTACCACTGTTATATATCTGTCCATTCCCACTTCGACCTTGGGTTTTGGGCTGCTCTTAACTTCAGTAAAAACTTGGTTAAGTGATGACCACGAGCCCGAAGCGGATGATATCGCTGAGTTAAATGTAGAAGTACTAGGCAACGGTAATGTTAACGAATCACTAGTTGGCATTGGACAAAGCGAAGTTGATTGCTGACGAAATAGTGGTCTCGCCGTTAAAAAAGTCAACTATCAGATTTCTTATTTATTTTGTTATCATTAAGAGCTTCAGAGCTCCCAGTAAGTCTATCATCAGATTTTTATTTTTATTATTTTCATTAAGAGCTTCAGAACTAAAAGTAAAATAGGCATTTCTGCCATTAGAACTCACTTCACAGTTATTTGTTTTTGAGGTACTCATATAGAGTATTCTTCAAGGGCACTTTGTTTGTTTGCTGTTGTTTTCGTTTGCTTTTTTTTTTTTTTGTTTTTGTTATTTATAACTATGTAAAAAAATATTTGCAACGCAAATAAAGCTTAATTTATCAAAAACAATATGTATTCCGAATATTTTTCGTTTGATTTTTTTTTGTTTAGAAATAAAAACTCCGCTAAATCGACTGTTCACTATGAATATACAACGAGAACTGTGATGTAATTCAATTGGCATTTTTTTCGATTTGGGTTTTTTCGGTTTTAAGCGTTTTTTAGTATGGAGGTTTCTTGAATTTATTGGCGCTTTCTGAGTTTTGGCACTTTTTCACGTTTTGACGCTTTTTTTTTGGTTTTTGAAGTTTTTTTAATTTTGGCGATTTTTATTATTTTGCGTTTTTTTTTATTTTGGCGATTATTTTGTTTTGGCGATTGTTTTAATTCTTTCGTTTTTTCATGTAGGTGATTTTTTTTTGGTTTTTGGCGATTTTTTTTGTTTTGGCACTTTTTTTCTCGTTTTGAGGATTTTTTTCGGTTTTTGGCGTTTATTATCAATTTTGGCGATTTTTTTCGTTTTGGCGATTTTTTTTTTAAGTTTGGCGATTTGTTTTAATTTTGGCGATTTTTTCTTCATTTTGGCGATTTTTTTTCACATAAACAATTATTTTGGTTTTGGCGCATTTTTCGCGTTTTGGCAATTTTTTCGGTTTTTGGCGTTTTTTTCATTTTGGCGATTTGTTTTCATTCAGACGATTTTTTCGAATTTGGCGATTTATTTTAGTGCTATAATTTTTGGATTTTTAAGTTTAACGTTTTTGAAAATTTCAAGAGTTTACCTCTTACGGTTTCCAAGATATAGCAAGTTGTCAAAATTACATAGTCAAAATTGCGCTAACTGATGGACCACCCTTTAATTTAAATTTTTTAATATTTCAATGTTAATTGTTGTAGTCTATATAAAAATACACTAATTTTACAAATTTCAAGTGTCAATATACATATGTACATACAATTTTCGTCGCTCGTCTTGGAGCACCCTTTAATTTTTAATTCTCTCGTTGTAGTGGCCAAGGTTCTACATACTTTGTCGAAATTTCAGGTCAGTAGCTCTTACGGTTTCTGAGAAAATACCGTGTGACGGACAGACGGACAGCGTACTGAAAACAATAGTGTTCCTTTTTTCACCTTTGGTGTACGGAACCCTAAAAAGAAAGAAAAATAAGAAATTTTTCATTAACATTTTATGTATACTTTTATTAATTTTTGATATTGAAAATAAACGTATATGAATTAATTAAATTTATTACATTGATTATTCTTATATTGAATATCGTGCATCTGCACGTGTCTGGTCCTTCTATACAATCTGAGCTGTACCAACAAGAAAAGTATTCTGCATCAAGAAAAGTGTTCTGCATCATTATTATCCTCCACACCAAAGTCTGCATTTTCTTTAAGCATTTGAAGAAAACATAGTACTGCATCCTTATGTTCGTGCATTAAACATCTTTCATTTTCCTTAAGAAATTGTTCTAGTACAGATTTCATTATTAAGTTCTTAATGTATTGAACGAATATTTGATATTATGTTAAAATTTTGATTTCACAATTATACATATAAATTTTTGATTACCATTGCTATTTTCTCTCTCTCTCTCTCTCTTTTTGTCTCTTTCTACATCTTTCCCTCCACATAAAAATATTGACTATTTCACAATAAATATTTTCATGTAGGCTTCTTAGATTCATCGAATATACATTTCATATCAATTTTAGTAAAATACTCAAAGCTACAACACAATCAAATAGAATCACAAAATTTATTTAAAAAAAACAGTTCCTTGAACAACAAGTCCTAGGTCCATAGGACCTAGATATTTCGAAGAAATATAGAGTTGTTTCTGCACAGAGGACAGCGACCTCATACGACCAACCGTGAAAATAGAGATGGAGAACCATTTTATGTTCTTGCCAAATAGATAAAACCTTCTGTCCGATGAGGAGCTCAACCACCTCTCAGATGGTACATTCCGCGTACAGAGGCAAGGGAAATGAAATTTTATTCTGGATAAGGAGGTGGAGGAGTTTTAAATACAAAATGGCCAATACCACATTTGGCAATAGGTTAAATTTTTTGTATGTATTATATGTTATATATTTTGCAAGTAATAAAAGAAATTTATTGGGTGGTAAATTTATTTTTTTTTATTTATTTCGTTAAGAAATTGAAGGCATAAATATCTCCACAAATAAATGAATTAAACTTCTGATATTGATAACAGTTGTGTCTTATATTTTTACCTAAATATTTGATTACTTCTGCAGGAGGTTGTAAGTTTCCAAAGCTATCGAAATATTATATTTCTTTGTTGTTTTTAAGATATGCTACCCAATGTGTCCCGAGTCCTGTTGGCATATCTAAATTTATTATTCCACACTCTTTTTTCCTCGCACGCTTTGTAGAGTGTTTAACATATAAGCTCCTCTAAAGTATGTAATTTTTTATGAAAAATTTTGTAGATCAACATCGGCCAATGGTCTAGTGGGCAGCAGTTGTGTTAGTTTTTTGAGTTCTCCTTACAAATCAAGCCATAACGTTTTTTTAAGGTTTGAGGAAAAATCCTTCACCTACCGCTATAGATTCTATCGCTCTATTATGTCTAGCTCTTTCCTCAAGTTATCTTTTTACATTTTTGTTGCATTTACAGTCTTCGCCAAAGCAGAACCTCCAGTCGCTAGACTGCCAATTGCGCCCAGAGCGGTTAAAACTGAAATTTATGGCAGAAAACCACCAAGTTTTGGAACACGTATTATACGTGTTGCTATAATTTGTGATGTTTCCCCTCCAAAGAACTTTTAATAGTTTTTCATGCAATTTTAATGGCTGAGTTAAGAAGAAAAAACCTTCTTCAGCATTTTTGATGTAGCTCTAATTGATGTTCTAAACATCTTTTTAGCATTTAAAATGTTTTTTTTATAATTTTTATTTTTCTCCACACCCATACCAAACTTTTTTTTTGACTTTCATTGTGTTTGTAACCATATATGCAAATGATTTTTCTGTGAGAGTGCTATCTTTTAAAAGAACGCGGTTCCAAGCTTTTTTACAAGTATTTGATCAGCTTTATGTCCAGTACTTGAATCTTTTAATTTAGAATAAGCAATGTCGTGCTTTTTACAAGCAGAATCCAATAAATTGGTTCCTTTGTCCCCTCTACGTAAACGTTTTTTAGTTTTGTTCCAGGTCCACAGTACTGATATTCAGGAAGGTGAAGTTCAACAAATACAGAGTTTATTATATTGTTTACTAAACCTTCTCCAATGACAGTTTTATTATGACTATACGATTTCTGATATCGTATAACCATCTTGTTTTTTTTCTTTAATAAAAAGTAGTATTTATGAATTGCATTTGGTTACAAAAATGCAGTTATGCATTTTATTTTCACAATATTTTAATCCGTAGGTTTGATGCTTCATCCAACATTAGCTCAAAAATAAAGCATAGTTCTCTCTTACCATATTCTATTCGTGCTCTTATAGTCGGACCATCAAATTGTCGAAAGACTAATATTATGATTAGCTTGATAGAAAGTCCTAATGGTCTCAACTTTAAAAACATATATTTATACTCAAAATCCTTATATCAGCCGAAATATGAATACCTGAGAAACTGTGTTTTATCAATAAAAGGAATGGGATATTACACATTTACAGATAATGAGTCTGTTATTTCCCCTAACGAAGCTAAAAACAAGTCAATTATGATATTTGACCATGTTGCATGCGATAAGCAAAATAATATATGGGCATATTTTTGTATGGCGTGACATAAGGATGTTGGTTCATTTTACTTATGTCAAACTTATACTATAGTTCCAAGGCATTTGATAAGAGACAATGTTAATGTAATTATAATGTTTAAACAAGATAAAAAAAGAAAAATATGAAGCATGTTTAAGTTTCAAGAAATTTGTCGAGAGTGTTGGAGGAATAAATATGGGTTTTAGATGATAAGCAAAGATAATGAATTAAACAATGGTCGTTACAGAAAACAATTTGACTATTTCATAACAATAAAAAACTTTACTTAAAAGGTAGTCTTCAGTTCCTTATCTGGCTTTAAACTTCATACATCTATTTTTTATAGTTGATTAGATGTCTTTAACCTGATCTGATAATCTGATCAGCACGTAATAACACCAATCTGATAACATTAACTGATAAGCTGATCAGATAACCTGTTTTGATACCTGTTAAGTGATCTGATAACTTGTTCTAATACCTGATAACTGATCTGATAACCTGTTCTGATACCTGATAACCTGTTCTAATACCTATTAACTGATCTGGTAATCTGTTCTAATACCTGTCAACTGATCTAATAACCTGTTCTAATACCTGATAACTGATCTGTAACCTGATCTAATAACTGATCTGATAACCTTTTCTAATACCTATTAACTGATCTGTAACTTGACCTGATACCTGATAACTGATTTGACATTTTACACTATTAAATATGGATGCAAAAGTTTTAAAAGAGCTGGTTACAACAAGAAATGTCTTGAAAAAAAAGCTCCGTAGTATAAAAGGTGGTGAAATAGATACCCTTGAGCAACGGCCAAATTTACAGTCATTAGTTAATTATTAGTAAACTTAAATGATAACTATTGTTTAACTAATACTTCATATTCACAGTGCATTGGTTAACTAAAGTTCTTAATAATAGTAAGGAATGGTAACTCTATCAAACAAGTAAGTTTCACTATCAGTTGCTATATTATTTCTTAAAAATGGATAAAACAGTGCGCGCTCATCTCACTTTACTATGCAAAATATTGAATTATTGCTGAAATTGGTTCGAAAAAACTAAAATATAATATAAAATAAAATAAAAAGAATGTATTACAGCTAAATACAAAGAAGATGCTTGTATGTATGTGTGAAATGTGTATAAAAACTTTCGCAATGTAACAATACTAACAAAGTTTACGACGAATCAGCTGTTGTCTAACTATTTGTTAATGAGATTTGGCGGTTTAACTAATGGTAAACAAAGAGCTGTGAACCAAATATTATTGGTTAAACTTGCGAATAACAAATATTATTAAAGCTATTAGTTAACTAATGACTGTAAATTTGGGCCTAAGAGATACATTTAAACGTATAACACAACCTCTTAAAGGATTTATAAATAGTTCTAAAAATATTGAAAGAATACCCAAAAAAGAAGAAAGTAAATTCCAAACAAAACTTGCGAATAACAAAAATTTAAAGTCCTTGAAAGCATCAGTCAAGGTAGAGACAAGTACACCAAAGAAACTTGTAAAAGGAACAATATTTGATAACACCATCTTATATAATGATGTTAATGACGTCACTGATAAGGATGAAAATAAATCTTACTCACAGACTTTCAATGCTGAAGACAGTATTACAGACTTATCACTCTTGGAAGGGAGAAATGATTTAGATTCTTACTACGGTCCACATGGAGATTACAATAACGAATGGAAATTCGGTAATAGTAACATTGAGCTAACTGAAGATAAAATTCAATTTGGTGGTCAAAGATGGGCTCTGGTTTGTTTTCTTTAATGTTTCGTAAAAACCAAAAAACTATGACAAATTTAAACTTGAAATCTACAAAGACTACAAACCTGATGGTCAGATGAAGGGGACGAGAGGATATATATATAAGCAGATAATTCAAAAAATATTTAAAAAAAAGTCAGAAGAGTGTAACGCAGTAGCAAATGTTGCTCCTAGTCACAAGGGTGATGGAATGATACGCTTTAACCCTCGAAAACCAAACTTTAAATGTTGGGATGATTCCAATGAGCTACTAGATCGTCTCCCAATACTACTTGCATCACAAGCTACAGGACATACTAATCATAATAACGAGATTGTATAAATTATTGGAGAATTACGCGAAGCGAATATAATATATTTACTTTAATAAAGTATATATATATATATATATAAGTACATATATATATATATATATGAAGTATGTCTGTTGATAAGTTTGGGCATTATCTAAACGATACTAGTTTCAAGTAAAAATGCATCTAAACTCTTGGGGTTCCTTATGGATACGAATAAATGGTTTCCGCAAACTCAAATCGAAAGACTAGAAGTCAAATTATTAGATTTCTTTGAGGAAGACAACAATCTAATTCAAGAAACTATTCAAGTATAGATCGAGGGATTACAATGCGAAATAAAATTACAGATAGAAGACAATTATAAAATTGAAAAAAAGATTTTAAAAATTAAATCATTTTTTGAAGAACAAATTGAACTGCTGAATGAGAAAATTTATAGATAAGAAAATTACATGTTCGTATCAATAGCTGAAAGTGCATTACATAGATCACAAGACTTCCCCACAAATCCGTAAAACTACTCAATGTCTCTAAAAAGAAGCTTAGTTGACGAACTCCATAAGCAAACCCGAAAAATTTCTGTACGTCGTAGAGTTGTGATGAAAGGATTAGATGATCTTTGGCAAGCTGATTTAGTTGAAATGGGAAGTTATTGATCGAAAAATAGAAATGATAAATTTTTGTTGACTGTAATTGTAATTAACCGCTGAAAACAAAAACTGCACTCGAAACAAGCATGGCAATAGAAAATATTTTTCAATTAGGACGAGTTCCAAAAAACTTGCAAACGGATGATGGTAAAGAATTTTTCAATAAAAACTTTGGAAAATTAATGCATACATACAAAATTAATCACTACCCAACATATAGCAGTATGAAAGCATCAATAGTAGAACGACTTAATAGAACATTAAAAGGGATGATGTGGAAAGAATTTAGCTTTAATGATTCATATAAGTGGATTGATATATATGAGGATTTACTCTATGCATATAATAACAAATTTTATCGCACAATTAAAATGTCTCCTATTAAAGTCAACACAACAAATAAGAAAATTTTGTTAAATACAGTATACAGTCATTTAAAGATGTATAAAATGTGAGAGAAATCTACTTTGTTTAGCTTTCATATTTTTATTTATTTTATTTTATGATGATTAATATGTTTTTGATATATATGTCAGTCTGATTATGAAAAGGAAAAATTGTTGATCAAATAAAAAAATTACTACGGGATCGAGATATTTCAAGTTCTGGTAATCGGGCAGAAATAATCCATCGTTATATAGAAATGACGGGCAGTGAAGAAGTTGACAACGTGCCACCAGATAATTCTATGCAATCACAAATAGACGATTTAAGGGATATGATGGAACGTTTAATGAGCGTAGTACAGTCTAATATTTCGGTTGGTGCAAATGGTGCTGCGGCAAGCAATAGCAATGTGGTTGATAACGCTGATGGTAACGAAAACTTTACGAGTGACAGCATGAATGGTAATAGAAACGGTAACGATGATGATAGTAACGGAAATACTGCAAGAGGCAATGCGAACGGCAATGAATTTCATACGGGAAACAATGTGAATAATAACGCAAACGTAGAAGCATCCAATGGGAATTTAACATTTAATCGTAACTTATATTCGGTAAGGGAAATTTCTGAGACAATTCCGGAATTTGATCCATCAAATGATATGTCATTATCAGTTGAACAATTTGTCGAAAGAGTGAACACTGCTAGAACTGCGTATGAATGGGAGAATAAAAGTTTAATGCTAGCTGTTTACAGTAAGTTAAAGGGTGTCGCAAGATTATGGTTGGATGCATCGGAACAATTGTATTCAAACTGGTATGTTTTATCGAAGGAGTTGATAGAAGAGTTTGGGTGTAGACTTGATGAAGCGGAAATACATAAAAAAATGTGTGATGCTCATAGAAAGCCAAACGAAAATATTTTGGATTATTGTTTCAAAATTAGTGCTGTCGGTCGTCGATATAAACTTAGTGAACAGGCAATCATAAAATATACTCGCGATGGTGTAAGACACCGCGAATTGCAGTCTAATACAGCAGCTTTACCTTTTAATTCACTAAAAGAAATGCGTGAAGCATATAGTGAATATTTGAGGAATAATCCTCTTGTTAAACCCATTTCGGAAAGAACATTCGATCGTTATAAGAATGAAATTCAGAAAAATAATAATCGTTCACAACATAGCAATGGAATTGTCAAATGCTACAACTGCAACGAAGAAGGACATATATCTTCCAAGTATCCAAAACCTCAACGTCGTCACCGATGCCGAGATTGCCAAAAGGTACATTCCGTAAACGAACTTGAAAATTGCGGTAAAAAAACCAGTACGTGTGTTCTGTAACTTGCGAGAAGTTTTCGTGTCGAGAAAAATCAAATAATTATATTGGTTGTCTTGTTTTCACAGGCTGACTCATATACAACCTGATATAAGCTTACACGAAACATGAGGAAGGAACTAAGTTTTTTGTTATTCATCCTGTGTTTCACAGGGTGGCAAAAAACTTTTCGTTTGGAAAAGTTCTCACCAAAGTTATAGAACATAGGCACAGTGTAAGAAAAATACAATCAAATGATGTCGTCTTCACAAAACAAGTAATTTGTAACAACATTCATCCACGTGAATTTGTAGATACAGGAAGCCAATGTAGTCTAGTACGCAATAGTGTGGCTAATTTATTATCTTGCAGGTTTGAGCCGTGTTCATTAAAGATTGACGGAATTTGTGGTGGAATAGATTATTCCACAGCGTTTTTGGAAACGGAAGTGATTGTTGATGGCATTAAACTTATTATCAAATTTTATATTGTTAGTGACAACGTGATTCACGAAGATATGTTGCTTGGTCAGAACATGTTTAGTAATGGTAATGTGAGGGGTGTTTTTGAAAATAACAAATTCGAATTCAGAGACTGTAATATTCGATTTGTGCGCATTGAGAGTAACCAAATGCAGTGTGGGCCAATTGATGAACGCCATAAAGTAAGTCTGGACAATCTTATTGGTGAGTACCGTGATATATTTGCATTAGAGCTAAGTGAAATTGGTATAACTGATTTGATTGAACTTCGAATTGATCTTAACACTGATAAGCCGATTGCTCAGTCGCCATATCGAATACCTGAACCAGGGAAACGTATAGTAAACGAAATGGTACAAGATCTCTTGGCTAATGACATAATTACCAAGTCAAAATCCGCATATGCAAGTCCCATTACTTTGGTCAAAAGGAAGGATGGTAAAGATCGTTTGTGTGTTGATTATCGTCTACTAAATCGGCATATGCCCAAACAAATATTTCCGGTCCCTAATATTGAAGAACGGTTACAGGATGCAAAACGTTACACAATTTTTTAAATTTTAGATTTAAATAGTGGTTATTATCAAATTCCAATAGCGCCGAAAAGTCGAAAGTATACGGCATTCGTTACAACCGAAGGCATATACGAATTTAAACGTATGCCTTTCGGCTTGAAAAATGCACCAGTGGTTTTTCTGAGATTAATGGAAAAGGTGAAAAAGAAAACGTTACCCGAAGACATGATCCATTACATGGACGATATTTTAATTGGTAGCCAAACAGTCGAAGAAATTTTTGAGAAACTAGGACGAGTATTTACTGCTCTAAGAACATCCGGACTTACGTTAAACCCCTACAAATGTTCGTTTTTTAAAAATACAATAACTTTTCTTGGTCATCAGTTAACCCCGAATGGGATCCAGCCAGGTGAAATTAAAACCAAAGCAATTCAAAACTTTCAACGACCGACCTGTGTGACGGAGATTCGTCGATTTTTGGGTTTAAGTGGCTATTTCCGAAAATTTGTGCCTTCCTACGCAATTATTTCAGAACCACTTCGTAAATTACTACAAAAAAATGAAGCCTTCAAGTGGCAACAACAACAAGAAGAAGGTTTTAATGAGTTAAAATCAATTCTCATGAATGTACCATTATTAGCCGCCTACGGCGTAAACGCAGAACATCAAATTCCTTCGGATGCAAGTTCAATTGGACTAGCAGCTGTTTTATTACAAAAAAAAATGATTCATGGCAACCCGTTGCTTACTATAGTAGATCAACGACTCCATGTGAGAAAAAGATGCACAGTTACGAATTGGAAACGTTAGCTGTGGTAGAAGGTTTGGATCGATTTAGATATTATGTTTATGGTAAGTCTGTGACTGTTATTACGGATTGTAATGCCATCAAGAGTGCAATGAAAACGAAAGAACTTATACCACGAATCGCACGATGGTGGTTACGGATACAGGATTTTGATATTCATATTGAGCATAGGTCAGCAGACAGAATGTGTCATGTTGACGCACTTAGCCGTGCACCCGTTGAATCTGCACATGAAGTAAAAACTGCTTCTCTCCAAATCTATAAGACGAATATTGACGAGGGTGATTGGCTCTTTAGTATGCAGCTGCTGGATGCTCACCTAAGAGATATCGTCCGAAAAATTAACGATGGTGATAAGCAACCTACTAAAGAATTTGTGGTGGATAAAGGTCGTTTATATAAACTGGTTGAAGGCAAGAAACTTTGGGTAGTTCCCAAAACTCTGAGGTACAAGGTAACTCAAGATGCACATGATAAATACGGTCATCTTAGTGTTAATAGGACAATTGAAAAGTTGTTACAGTTAATGTGGTTTCCGCGTATGCGTAATTATGTAAAATCTTACATAAAGTCCTGTGTGCCATGTGCATTTAACAAGCGACCATGCGGTAAAAAAGAAGGCGAATACCATTACAGCGATATAGAACCAGTGCCGTTCAAAACTGTTCATGTCGATCACTTGGGTCCTTTTATTAGATCCAGAAAAAGAAATGAACATATATTGGTGTTAGTCGATGCTTTTACTAAATATACGATCATCAAAGCAGTTCCTTCTACGGCGATGAAGCACGTTATTAAGGTACTTGACGAAGTTAGCGGGTATTTTGGTATGCCAGAACGGATAATCAGTGATCGAGGAACAGCATTTACCTCGAAGGCTTTTGAAAATTATTGTGAACAAAATTTGGTTAAACATATTTTAAATGCGGTTCATACACCTAGAGCTAACGGACAAGGTGAACGCATGAACCGAACCATATTATCCATGTTGTTACCCTCAACAGAAAAAGACCGTAAATGGGATGAAGAACTACGATTGATTCAATGGACTGTAAACTCTATGACAAATTCAACAATAAAAAGATCACCCAATGAGATGATGTATGGATACCAACCGCGTGATATTATTGGAAACAAGGTCCTGCTTGTCTTGCATGACAATGACAACACGATAAACCCTGTAGATGAAAGTATACGATTGAATCAACTAAAAGAGATGCGAAAAACAGCTATATGTGATATTCAAGTCTATATAAGAAAAGCCAAGCAGCGTTATGACGAGAAGCATTCAATACCAAAATTGTATGCTGTAGGTGATTTAGTCCTCGTGAGGAATAAAGCTCCTAGTACCGGTTATTCGCGCAAACTCGAACCGCGTTTCAAAGGCCCTTTCATCATTTCGAAGGTCCTGAACAACGACAGGTATGTGGTCGAAGATTTGCCTAACTCAAAACGTTCGTTGTGTCCCTACAGTTCTGTGTATGCCTCCGATGGATTAAAATCTTGGTGTGTTCTTCCCCTTGATGATGAGATTGAAGAAGATTCGAATGAATTCTGCGAGGACACAGAATAGATGTCAGGAAAGGCCGACTGTGAGAGAAATCTACTTTGTGTAGCTTTCATATTTTTGCTTATTTTATTTTATGATGATTAATATGTTTTTGATATATATGTCAGTCTGATTATGAAAAGGAAAAATTTTTTCAGGCAGTTAATAAAAACCTCTCAAAACGAAACGTTCTTTTCTTTCTTTTCTTTACAAAAATGTCTAAATTTAATGTAGGAGACCATGTATGTACGCATAAGTAAATATAAGTATACTTTTGAAAAGGGCTATACACCAAATTGGACAACAGACATTTTTACAATTAAAAGAGTTCAAAACACATATCCTACAACATACATATTAGAAGATTATCTCGAAAATCCTATTGAACTACCTTCAATTCTATGAGGAAGACCTTTCAAAAACTAGACATCCAAATACATATCTGGTTGAAAATGTTCTTAAAACTAAAGGAGAGGGGGCATATGTTAAATGGTTGGGGTTTTCTAGTCATCACAATTCTTGAATAAGTAAAGATGATATATTGTAGTTGGAGTAAAACAGCAACAACAACAAAATTAGTTATATGTAGCACTTAATGTAATAATATATGTTTAAAATAAGAAATAAATTGTTTTTATTAACAATATTACTGTAAGTTTTTATTTATTTATTTGCAATCAGATCTTCATAATGTCAATAATACTTCCCTCCTATCGAATTAAATGGAGCTTATGAGAGCGGTCTAAATGCTTTTCATTCATATAATAGCATACCGAATGTACACAGAAAAAAGTAAAAACAAGATTCAATTAAAAACACAAAGATTCAGGTACAAAATTAATTAGTTTTCAACCAATCACGGAAATTGTAGTATTAACTCATCCATTTTAATTAAAATTTTTTTTTAACTTTTTAATTAAAAAAATATTATATTAACTAAAAATTTAATTGATAGTTTTTGAAAGATTCAATTAAAATTTATTTGAAATATTTTTAATAATTTAATTAAGAAATTAATTGAAATATTTTAAAAAATTTAATTAAAAACATACTTAAAATTTTTTAAAGATTCTCTTAGAATAGTAATTGAAATATAGAAAAAATCAAATGGTATAAGAAAATTTATAAAAAATTATGTTATGTGCATATGTATTTATTAGTGATGTCAATTTTTGATATTCGCGAATACGAATACGAATATTTGAAATAATATTCGCGAATACGAATATTATATGCAATATGAAATATTTAAAAATTGTTATGTAAAAGGTACCCAAATTTTAATGATCGTCATTAAATAATATTTGAAAATGATACAAAGAAAAATTTCTATAACAAAATTAATGTATTTGTACAAACTAAAATTTTTAGTCATTTATTTAAATTTCGTTTAGGATTTATGCATTTATTTATTTAATTTCTTTGAAAAAATATTCGTATTCGTATTCGCATCCGCCTGAATTAATCGAATACGCATACATTCGTATTCGCCTGAAAATGGCCGAATATTCGACAATTTGAATACGAATACGAGTATGTATGTATGCATAAAAAATTTACAAAAATGGAAATATTTCTGTATTGTACCAAAAACCAGTTACTTTTAAATTTCGAATGGTGCACAAAAGTACAATGGCCACATTCGTTCTTTGAGAGTCTTTCGTAAAGGTAAATGCAGAATATCGTAGCCTTGCTTTGAATTTTATGTGTATTTTGTGATTGGATTTTAAAGAAAGGCTACGATATTTTCCACATCCTACATATACATACATACGTACATACTTAGGCAAGACCATTTGCATCGAACCCCAAATATCGCCAATATACTGAGATTACCATCTGCATTTGGTCTATATTACAAACTTTATAAGATTGTATTTCTTATAATGATTTGATTCTTAAGAAAAAAGGGAACAAAATGAATGTCTGTTTTTTTAATATTTTATTTTTATTCCACGCATGTCAAAATTACTATGAATCAAAAAAAAATATATAAGCTGAGTAGTTATTTTCTCCCATATAAAATATCAAAACCAATTAAAAGATTAAGTGGGTAATTTAATTGCAAATATTTTTTCAAAACAATGTGGCATACTATAAAAACAGCTTGACTTTTACACATAAAAACAAAAGTTATAATATTTACACACAATTATTGTTAACCATTTCATACTATTCTGAGTTAAACTCTGTTGATAACACTTTTTTGATAGAGCAGTAAATTCAATTAAAATAAACATATATTAAATTAAAATATTATTTTTTCTAAGCAATCACTTAATTGAAAAAAAAATCAACCGTTATTTTTTCTGTGTAGAGGTCTTTAACAATATGTATCACATAGGAGAACATGTAATTAAAATACCAATTGGATCTTATGAATTAAATGATATAGTTGATTACTTAGATAAGCAATATAAATACTTGAGTCCAACAAATAAGATTGGAATAGAAGCTAATAACAATACAATGCAAGTTAAAATTAACAGCTCTAAAAACTCAACAGATTTTAATAAAGAAAATACAATTGGAAAACTTTTGGGATTCAATACTAAAATCCTGACTCCAAACCATGATCATTACTCAGATCTTCCAGTCAATATATTTAAGATAAATCTCTTGCGAGTTGAAAAGAGTATCGCTGTTAAATTCCAAAGCACATGCACTACATGAGTTTCCGATTAATGTTCCTCCTGAGTAGTAGTAGAATGTATGCGCCCGAGCAATAAAAATTGTCAAATTTGGGTAATTTAAATCGAAATTTTGTAATTTATGGGCTAAAATTTACATATTAAAGTAATTACTGTCAATGGTGCAAAGTGACGAGGGTTATGGACGGTTTGTACGTAGAAAAGGGTAGTTTGATGTCGGCCGTCGACGTGTGTTTGTTTTAATTTTATGGTTCGATATCCGTTCGCTGATGCGCATAGTTAATTATGTATGCACGTGGGGCTTGTTTGTACGTAGTATGTTTTTTCGTTTGTTAAGCGGTTGCAGCAGGTTCATGATTTTATATTGTGTGTGCGTGTGTGCATAGTTTAGTTTTTTGTAATATTCTTTTGTTTGTACGTATTATGTTTTTCCGTTTGTTAAGCGGTGCAGAAGGGTACTTGAGAAATAAATTGTGTGGAAATCAATGAATGTTATTTGTTGTTGGTTTTATTTAGTTTGATTTTTATTTTTTTCCTATGTTTAAAGAGTTCGAATACATGAATAAAATATATGTGTTAAATTAAACTATTTAACAGGTTGAATGTTTGTAAGACACTGGTTTATTTTTAAAATATTTCTGCTTAAATACTAACGATGAAAATCTTAAATCTAATATTTCTTATCTAATTGCTTACATATATTTTTCAAGGTTATTTTCATATTATTTTTGATATTTAAAACTAGCCTAAGTAAATACAAAACATACACAAGAATAAAATATTACAGTTCTAAAATTGGTAGAGATAAAACTATTTGATCTCTTGAATATTTATAACTAGCCTAAGTAAATACAAAACATACATTAGTTTAAGTAACACAAGAAATTGGTGGAGATAAAACTATGCTTAAGCATGTGTGCATAAAATGTGTGTATCATAAAATGTATGTAGCCTAAACAAATAAAATGTGTATAGACTGATAAAATAAAACCTAAACGAAATTATATTAGTAAACCGTAATTTAGACTTAGAACGAAACTTATCTTTATTTCTATGAACTAAAATAATCTTAATATTATGTTCAATTACATTTGAACATTCTGCCGAGCATTTACAGGCATTGGCGGTGAAAAATCTAACTTAACTACGGTCCTTTTACTGTTGTTGCATTTATTCTTGAGGTAGATAAAAATTATGATTGTAATGATAATAATAATTAAAATAAATGATGTATGTCCGGATATATGGTGATATTTCATTTTCATCAGTTCAGTGTTGTCGGCCTGCATCTTCTGTAGATCTTGTTGTATATTTTGTATATCTTTGGAGTTATTGATTATCGTTACATCAAATGGCTTCACCAGTTTGTTGTTTGCTTGCTGAAATTCTACGCCCCATGATGATGTCTGAATTGAAGTTTTCTTCTTGGTTGTAAAATGTTGAGAAGAAGACAAAGTTATTCCCTCATACACTGCTGTACAACCAGCTGGCAGATTCAGTATTCCTTTTGAAGGTAATGTTAACCAATCACGTGCATTATTTCCGCAGTCTATGCTTAATGTAAACTGATCGAACACCGTGAAAATCCATTGATTCTCTCTTGATAATTTTTTCCAGATACATTTTCTTGGAGTTTCCTGAAAATAACACTCAGCATGCCTGGATTGTTTTAAAGCTGAAACTTCACAAGATCGCTCTACCGCAGGTTTCCAAGGAAATTTCTCTTTACAGTTATATTGTCCTTGATGGTTTTTTGTACAAACGTTAAGCTGAGATTGCCACATCAAAAAATATAAGTTCGTTGCAAAATTATATACGATGTAATTACCGTCTACTATAGGTATCATTGCAGTGCCATTTCCATCAACTGGAAGCTTAATGATTTCGTAAATTTCTGTAGAATGTATGTTATACAATGGTATTTCTGCCTGTATTACCAAACGGTTATCCATCACAATACCCCTAGCCACCATAGAACTGTAAATTTCTTTCAGTTCTGTACCTGTTTTTGTTCCGGGCAAAATCAGATCCTTCGGTAATAGTTTTTCAATGTTTGACAGTTCCTGCTGCATTTGTGCAGCAGTTATAAGATCTGGATTGATATGGCCGTGGTTAACATCAATTAACAAATTTATAATAGATGACTGAACTTCATTGCACTCATCGATCATTAAATGTAGCTGAGTAGTCATCACTTGAAATATAACAATCAATCGCTCAGTATTGGTGTCGCTTTGCACTTCCTTATAGAACCGCTTCAACTGCTGGTACATTTTACTGAAATTATCGTTTACTTCCTCAGTTGTTTTCTTTAGCACATTTATTGTAGAGTTCACAATGGATGTCTGCTGCTTCGCGAGCTGTTGTAATTTATCCTCATTCTGGAAAATATTTCTCATATTTTCTTCCATTAATTTCCGGTCCTCTGCATCCATCATTCCAAAAAGTATATGATAAATCGAGCCAACAAATTCAAATGGCGATCTTTTTTGTCTTTCCTTGTTCAGCAACAGATTGTTATTATGGTCTATTAAGCTGAATCTTCTATTGACTGACCATACTATCATTTCGCAAGCCTCTTTATAATTTCTTAACTTGGAACATTGGTTTTCAAGTTTTTCTTTCAGTCGTTTGATTCGTTTTATCTCCTCAAAATATTGATCTAAATCATAATGTACTATTAAGGTCCATTTAGAGTTTAAAATGTTCATCGTTCCAATATTATCCAGATGCAGCGCTGTATCCAGAGGTATTTCGTGTATTTCAGCACCCATACCATTCTTTAGTGATGCAGAGTTTACTACTCCTACTGTTAACATCACGAACATACACCATAATAAAAGGGATTTCAGACAGTTACTTCCGTTCTGTCGTTCAATTCTTGTATGGAAACTTCTCGCTCCATCCTGATTGTCCTCGTTGCAATTTTCTGCTTCCGGTAGCTGGATTACCTTATGGATTGGTCGTTTTAGAATATTATTTTGATACCTTATCTCAACCACTCGAACTTTCCCATCCTTTCCTTCTTATACCTCCGTTATTCTTCCAAGAGGCCATCTTCCTGGATGAGTATTTTCATCTTTGACCAGAACTGCTGCTCCTTCTTTCAAATTCTTAGCTGAATGCCTCCACTTATTTCGTTGCTGGAGCGTCACAAGGTATTCTTCCTTCCAGCGCTTCCAAAAATCTTTTTTTAACTGCTGAATAAGCTTCCATTTATTTAGTGACAATTTATCTGCGCTTTCTATATGCTCCCCGGGTTCTATTACTGGTCTTCCAATGAGAAAGTGACCCGGAGATAACACATCGGCTGCATCAATATCTTCAGCATTTACTTCAACCAAAGGCCTGGAGTTCAAAACAGCTTCTATTTGTGCCAGCAAAGTACTTAATTCTTCAAACGTCAATTTTGTTTCGCCAATTATTCTTTTTAGATGATACTTCATCGATTTTACTCCAGACTCCCAAATCCCACCAAAGTGAGGAGCTGCCGGGGGAATAAAATGCCAATTTATTTTTTGTTCAGCTAGAATAGGAATAAGTGTACTATTGTTTTTAACTGCTGCTTTAAAATCAGAATCTAACTTTTTACTAGCACCCACAAAATTAGTTCCATTGTCAGAATACAGGTGGGAACTAATGCCTCTTCTTGCAAAGAATCTTCTCAAAGCCGCATGGAATGCTTCTGTGGTCAAATCACTCACGACTTCCAAGTGAATTGCCTTTGTTGCCATACAGACAAACACTGCAATATAGCCCTTGTAGCTTTTCTGGCCTCTTCCTTTTGAACACCTTAAATGTATCGGTCCAGCGTAATCTACTCCCGTATGAGAAAAAGGATGTGAAACATTCACTCTATAATCTGGTAGACTACCCATTAGTTGTTTAGATATATTTTGTTGATAGCGAATGCATGTTGTACAGCTTCCAATACACTTCTTTACTGCATTTTTTAATCCCAATATCCAATATTTGCGTCTTATAGTTGACTCCATAAGTCGATTCCTACCATGGAGCGTGAACTTGTGTGTCTGATGAATTATTAAAGATGAAAGCTTAGACTTTTGTAAAATTATGGGATGTTTGTGATTAAAATGTAAATCAGAATTATGCAATCTGCCACCAACTCGAAGAATGCCGTCTTTATCCAAAAAAAAAAAAAAAAAGACTTACTATTTTGCTTTTGTTACTAACCGCAAGTCCCTTTTTCAGTCTTATAATCTCATCATGAAATTCGACCTGCTGATGGTTAAAAATTATTATCTTTTCTGCCATTTCAAGTTCTGGAACGGTCAGATGCTGTGGATATTTTCCGTTCTTCTTTAATTTATTTACAAAACGAAGTATATAAGCCACAATTCTTCGTAATTTGCCTAGTTTAGAGTATTTGCATGTTAAGTTGTTAATAACATTACAGCTGGCCAACCTTACAGCAATCATCAATGTATTTGTCGTTTTTGGATCTTCGTATTTCGGCCAGAATTCGGAAGACTTCAATAACCACTTAGGACCATTCCACCACAAAGAGTGATGTATTAATTTTTCAGCATTAAGACCTCTAGAAGCTACATCTGCAGGATTTTCCTTACTGCTTATATGATGCCCTGACGCCTCAGGCAAATTCGTATTTATTTCGTTCACTTTGTTTCTTACAAATTTGTCTTTATTTTTATTGTTGTGAATCCAACCTAATGTTATAGTTGAATCACTCCATGCATAAACTCTGTATTGTCGATTAAAAATACGAATTACTCTATTTAAGAGCTTGCTGTCTTCCTGTTTTTAATCGGGTTTACTTTACTTTTAGCTGTTAGTAGCTTAACCGATTCATTTTGTTTAACGTAAACTACAGCTGCATAAGCTTTTTCAGAAGCATCTGAAAACCCGTGAATTTCCAATTTAATCTCGCACGTTGTTTTTACCCATCTTGGGATATGGATTTTTTGAAGAGCGATTACATTTTTTGAAAATTCATACCATTCATCTTGAAACTCATCTGATAACACTTCGTCCGAGGAAGACTGCAGCAACCATAGTTTTTGAATAAATAGTTTCGCTAGTACAGTAACCGGAGACATCCAACCCAAAGGATCAAAGATTTTCGCCACATCTGAAAGAGCTTGCCTTTTCGTTATTTTATAGTTCTGTGTAAAATTTACCTCAAAATGAAACTCGTCTTTGGCCGGTTCCCATTGTAGGCCTAAAGTTCTAACAGTTTCGTCATCTTTTATTTGAATGACTGTATTTTCCTTGGTGATGTCTTAATGATTTAAAATTGCTTTGTGATTTGAGACCCATTTACGTAAATTGAAACCAAAATTACTTAGCTGTGTTTGTATATGATGCTGTATGTTTTTACATTGCTGAACATCATCTGCTCCTGTCATTAGATCATCCATATAGAAGTCTTCTTTTATTATTTTCTTAATTAGTTCATCTTTAATTGAAATGTGGTCAGCAATGTAGAACAGTGATCTTACTGCTAAAAATGGTGCCGATGACATGCCATATGTTACAGTTGTTAATTTATACTCTTTTATAGGTTTGCATTTGTCTTCTCTCCATAATATATGTTGATACGATTGGTCTTCGTTTGCTATTTTTACCTGACGGTACATCTTTTCAACATCAGCTATCATAACATATCTCCATAGCCTCCATTTTATTATGATATCGAAAAGGTCTTTTTGTAGTTTAGGACCTGCAAACATCACATCGTTTAAACTTCTTTTATTTGTTATTTTAGCAGACGCGTCGAACACCACACGCAATTTTGTTGTTAAGCTGTTTTCTCTTATTACAGGTTGGTGTGGCAAATAATACTTCCCGCTGCACTTCTCCTCTACCTCTTCCATATGGCCAAGATTTAAATACTCGTTCATAAATTTTACATAATTTTTTTTTAGTTCCGGCTCTCGATCGAATTTTCTCTCAAGAGACAAAAACCTTGCCATTGCTTGCCTTCTGGAATCTCCCAACTCATGGTCTTCTTTAAGTGGCAATTTAACTACTATATGGCCTTCTGCATCAACCTTGGTTGTTTTCTCATAATGTTTTTTGCAAAATTCATCTTCACGGCATTCGCCTATCTCAGGAAGTTCTTCTAACTCCCAGAACCTTTCCAAGTTACTTATGGCTGCTAATACTTTTGATGGTTTTGCAGCTTTGCAAATTACTCCAGACAATATCCAGCCAAAAATTGTTGATTGTGCTAAGATACTACCTTTTTTGTGTAATCCTTCTTGCAATATATGAGGTATAATGTCACCTCCAATAACAATATCTATTCGATCAGATTTATTGAATGCTGGATCCGCCAGAATAAAGTTGTTCCAATCTGCAATATTAATTTCAAATGACTGATTTGGATGTGCCCCCGTTAATTTTGGCAAAATAAGGGCATTTGCTTCGATTTCATGGTTACTTATAAATCTTGGTTTCAAGATTAATTTTGTTTTCGCTTTAGACAGTCCAACCAGAGTACTGCCGATTCCATGAATTTCTGTTTTGCATTTAATACGTGGCAATGATAAGATCTGGGATGCTTCTTCTGATATTGTTGTTACTTGAGAACCCTGATCGATTAATGCTCTTAGGATTACTACTTCCCCATTCGTTGCATGTACTTTTACCTGGGCAGTTGCTAGAAGTACTGAAGTTGCTAAATTTTTGGTAGTCATTGCTGAATTGTTAGGTTTTGATTCTTTAATTTTTTCTTCATTCAGATGTAAAATCTTATGATGACCTTTATTGCAATAACAACACTTAACATTATTTGAACACCACTTGTTGTTTTTATGATCCAAGCATTTAAAACACCATTTATTATTGTAAGCAAGTTTTCTTCGTTCATAAATCGGTAATGCCAAGAATTTTCTGCAAACCACAGTTGTATGGTTATCCATATTGCAATGTAAACAACATTTTCTTATTGAGTACATCACATTAGAAACTTTTCCAGTTTCAAATAGTTTTTCATTTACTCTTTTTTCTTGCCCTTTGGAAGCTGCTTCTAATGCTTGAACTTGTTGTTCCAAAAAACTTAATATGTCCTTAAGACTTTGAATTTCTTTAGATTTTTTGACTGTTTGTTCGTAATATCGCAAACCGTCTTTATCTAATTTTCTGATAACAATACGCGCTATTAGCGGTTCAGCATCTTCTATTTTAATGTCCATACTTTTAAGAGCATAAATACAGCTATTTGTTGTATCTAATAGCTGCTTCAAGCTTGCTGATGATTCGCTATTAGCCATTGGTTGATCAAGTAAAATATCTACTTGATTTGTAAATAACAATCTACGATTTTCGTACCTTTGTTTGAGAATGTCGAACGTTGCTTGATAGTTGTTGTTGGTGATTTTTAGATGTTGCACTAATTTTTTAGCTTCGCCTTTAAGTGATGTTACTAACCTGTACATCTTTTCCACATTAGAAAGGTTCTTGTTGTCATGCACCAGGCTTTTAAACAAATCATGATAGGATGACCATTCATTTATATTGCCACTAAATTCAGGAATTTCAATTTTTCCTAAATGTGCTGAGTTTGAATATTCTTCTTTATTTATGTTGCTTTGTTGTTGCATTGGCTCATTCATGCAATCTGTAATAAGCTCGAGAGCACTAAAATATGTGTTTTCTGCATTAAGCATAATTTGATGCATATTTTTTGGCTTTTTTGATTCACTTAAATTGTGATACATATTTTGAAGCTTTTGATATCTAGCTTCTAAATATTTTTCTTTTATTTGAAGTTTTTTGTTGGACATGTCGGCCACATTAGCTGATATTTCATCATACCAGTCAGTTAACCAATCTGCCATTTCAACAAATTGTTCCCATAATTCCTCATCTGAATCAGTAGTTATTAATTTTTCTAATTTATTGTTTTCTCTTGATGTTTGAGAAGATTCTGGAACGTTATTTGATTCTTCTTGCTTCATGGCTTTTTTTATTAGAAGTTGAATCTCTGTTAGAATTCCTGATAATGCCTCATAGTAATTTTTTTCAAAATAATCTTCTGATGTAATGCCATATGCCAGAAGTTTTGTGTTATTTTCCGCAAATTCAATTTCAATTTTATTTACTCTTTTATTGATTTCTGGGAGTCTCGTACTACGTAATGTTTTTTGAGCCAGCTTTTCCCGAATAGCAACAATTTCGTCGCCCAATTCTTTTTGCCTTTCGAAAAGCTTTTCTTTATTTGCCATTTTAATATTTGTATAATGCCAAATTTTTAATAATATTTTTTTTTTTAGTCACTAGTTCTTTTTGTCGAAGGACCAAATGTTAAATTAAACTATTTAACAGGTTGAATGTTTGTAAGACACTGGTTTATTTTTAAAATATTTCTGCTTAAATACTAACGATGAAAATCTTAAATCTAATATTTCTTATCTAATTGCTTACATATATTTTTCAAGGTTATTTTCATATTATTTTTGATATTTAAAACTAGCCAAAGTAAATACAAAACATACACAAGAATAAAATATTACAGTTCTAAAGTTGGTAGAGATAAAACTATTTGATCTCTTGAATATTTATAACTAGCCTAAGTAAATACAAAACATACATTAGTTTAAGTAACACAAGAAATTGGTGGAGATAAAACTATGCTTAAGCATGTGTGCATAAAATGTGTGTATCATAAAATGTATGTAGCCTAAACAAATAAAATGTGTATAGACTGATAAAATAAAACCTAAACGAAATTATATTAGTAAACCGTAATTTAGACTTAGAACGAAACTTATCTTTATTTCTATGAACTAAAATAATCTTAAAATTATGTTCAATTACATTTGAACAATATGGTTTGTGAGATAATCATGGTTTGATATCCGTTCGTCGATGTACATAGTTAATTATGTAGGTACGAAGGATTTTATGTATGTTTTTGTTTTAATTTTAATTTTGAATGGATTTTTTTTGTTTCTTAAGCGGTTGAAGCAGGTTTATGATTTTAGAGTGTAAGTGCGTGTGTGCATAGAGAAAAATGTTGCTTTTGTCTTTTTGCAATATTCTTTTTTTAGCTGGTTTTTATTATTATTATTATTTTAGAAAGAAATTATGTATGCTTGTGGGAAATCTATGAATGTTTTTTGTTGTTGGTTTTATTTAGTTTGATTTTTCTATTTCCTTATTTAAAGAGTTTGAAGAGGTAAACGAAGTATGTAATCTATGAACTTATTTGAAGGTTGGAAAAAATGAAGTGCAAGATATTTATGATTGTCAAAGGGAATTAGAGATGCGTGATCATGGGAGCCAACGTTATGCTCATACGTGTGTATGTTTTTACAATAACTTGAGCGTTGGCAGATAGGTAAGTAGTCGTATATGTATATGTGCAATGCCGAGTACAAATCTGGCATTTTCTTGTGTTCTAGTCATTTTTTAAAATGTGTGCAACGCCTTTCACATTATGTTTTTTTATATGGAATACAAAACGGAAATGATAAACGTTACCACTAGGGCAAACTGTTGCGATGTCACAAAATATCATAGTGTGCACTCGGCATTACTTTTTGTTGTTTGTAATATTCGTTTTTTTAGCTGGGGACATGGAAGGGTATTTTAGAAAGTAATTATGTATGCTGGTGAGATATCAATGTTTTGTTTTTGTTGTTATTGTTGTTTGATTTTAATTTTTTTATGTGTAAAGAGTTTGAAGAAATGAATAAAATATACAATATATGCGTGTTGTATTTATTCATTCTTTTCACTTCTTTTGTAAAGAAATTGAAGTTTGTGATATTGAGGATTGTCAAAGATTGGTTGTTATTTTCACTTCTTGCTGACATTTGTCTCTGTCTCTTGTACATACCATATACATATAAATAAATGATTGAACACAATTTTTTTATAATTTTAATCTACATATTTATTTAAAAAAATATCGTAAATATATGTTGTAACAATGTAAGAATAAAAAATTAAAATAAATTGTTTAGTTTATTTCTTGATAAAGTAAATATGCATTTCTTAAGGCACAAACTCCATAACTGTGATAGCTGCAGTAAAAATATTCTGGATATTTAAGTTGTATATGCTTAAAGTTGATGCAGCCAATATCCTCGATGTTGAAAACTCTAATTTGAAGTAGTTTTTCAAACCATTTCTTCTTTTCCACACCCTTAACATAGATTGAATAATGTTTTAAATTGGATTTTAAAAATGTTACAACACTCTTAAATGATATTGATCCGTCATTCCAATTCAGATGATGAAAGTTTCTCGTTAGCCAATTCGCTTCTCTTTGTTTTGCTATTGATAATCTTTTGAAGTTAAACGGTGGTTTAGTAATAAAATTTATGTGCTCCTTATTGTTAAAAACAATTGCTATTTCTTTTGCAATGAAGATGTTTGAATTAGACTTAAATCCTTGCATATCGATGAAAACTTTATCCCCAGTCATCTTATTTTATTATTATTTTTTTTACATTATCTTACGAACTTGACCTTTTAAGGGTATGTATTCTATTATACGGTACTAGATGAGTATACAAAAAGCTGATGTATCGGTAGGTATATTGGAGTCTGTTTCAATTTCAATTTTTATATCAACAGGACCGTTAGAGAGGACTTCGTTTTGATGACTGACATCTACTACCACTATCGGCACACTATTTTTAAATTCTTGAGCAGTTAGAAGTCGTAATGATTCCCTCATGTAGTAGCTTTGTTGAAACCGTAGATACATATCATATAGAATGGCATACCGATCATTTATAAATTTTATATTTAGATCATCATATGGGTACGATTCGGAATTTAAATGTACTTTTAAATTGTTTAAATTACAATGAACAAACTTATTTTCTTGTTGAAAAGCAATCAACACAAAACGGGGTCGTTCTGTATTTGCAGCCAATTTAACATTCCATATATAGCTAGTTCCTGTATTTAGTTGAGGATTAATGTGACAATCCAAACTGCGAAATGTCATTGGTATAGAAGCACCACTGTTAATAATTTTAATCATATTCAATTTGCTCAGATCGGATAATTCTTCATGCGGAATTCTCCATGAGATGTTTGAGATACTAATTTTTGGTTTGGCAGTAGCAACAGTTGAGTATACGAGTTTTTCATCGTTCTTACTACGTAAGAGAACCAATTCATGTTTACCGCTGAGTATAATTTTATTATAGTCTTCAGCGAAACCTAAAAATAGTTTCAGTGGTACATAGAAATTAAAGTGTCCATTTGAAATATCCAAATCATCGAGTTTGTTCCATCCTGCATTGTACAAGCCAACACTTTCTGTTGGTGATACGGAAACAAAATTTTTTAGGCTGCTTGTAATCGCTAAATGTCTTGTATGATCAATTTCTATGCCATTAAGTTCATATCGAATTTCGTCAAAGAGATGTGCCAAAAAGTTATTTTTTAATTTTAGATTTAAAAACGAAGATATTTTGCTGTCATTATCATCTACAATACTTCCCTCAACATATATGTAGCTTTCGCTGGGTAGCACATATAAGTCTTGATTTTGTATTAAAATTCGAATCTCATCGTTATTGTTGAAGGATTGTAGGTATGGTGTATATGTATGTGTGATAGTCCTTTTTAATTATTCTCTCGTCTGATTGAGCTTTTTCTAGAACATCTAGTATATAACTCATTTCCTTGTCAATTTTAAATTGAGAAACTTAAAAATTTTTTTATTTTCTTGCGTCAAATGTTTTTTGTGTAATGATCGCTTTAATTGTGGTTTGGTTTGCAATAGTGTTTTATGAGTGTATCCAATTTTATCCTTAGATTGCTTGACGTTGTATATTATCATTATTTGCTAGATCTCAAATGTATTCGTGTTGTAATTTCCTCTCCTCGGAAATTAATTAAATCACCGTTCTGATCAACTATGCGTAGAGTAAGGGAACTTATCTCTCGGTAGTTAACTGGCAAATAGATAAGATTTCGAGGAATCTCAACAATTTTATACCCTGGGGGGACATTGATCGCAAATTCATGTAATGTGTGTGCTTGTGAGTTATTCGTATATGTGTTAACCACTATACTGCATTGAACACGCAAGATATTCACGATGAAAATATTGACTGGTAGATCTGAGTAATGGTCTTGGTTAGGAGCTAGAATTTTCTTATTGAATCCAAAAAGTTTTCCAATTGTGTTATCTTTGTTAAAGTATATGGGATCCTTAGAGCTTTTAACTCTAACTTGCATTGTATTGTTATTAGCTTCTATATCAATTTTATTTTCCGGACAATACTGCTTATAGTTATGTTTAATATAATCAACTATATCATTCAATTCATAAGATCCTATTGGTATTTTAATTACATGTTCACCAATATGAAATATATTGTTATAATCATCTACATTGGGAATGCTATTATATGAATGAAAATCAGTTAGAGCACATTCATATTCACCATCCAAACGAATAGGAGGAAAGTAATTTGCAGATAACTCAGATGAGTTTGAGCTAAGAGTAAGTGTTATTGACATTATGGTTGTCTGATTACAAATAAGTCTAATTAAACACAGCACTTTGTATAAAAAAGGAAGTTTATATTTTATTTAATATATTAGATACAAATAAAGACTTATATATACACACTTAACTACAATATTTCATTTTTATTGATCCAAGAATTATGTTGATTGGAAAATCCTAACCATTTAACATATGCCTTCTCTTCTTTAGTTTTAAGAACTTTTTCAACTAGATATGTATTTGGATATCTTGTTTTTGAAAGTTCTTCATCAAAGAACCCACCTTTGATAGGATTACCACGATAGTCTTCTAATATGTATGTGGCTGGATATGTATTTTGAACTCTTTTAATCGTGAAAATTTCTGTGGTCCAATTTGGCGTATATCCTTTTTCAAAAACATGTTTATATTTACTTATGCGCACATGATCTCCCACATTGAACTTTGATAATTTGAATAGTTTTAAGCGGTTATATACCGTGCTTAATAATTTTTTCTCATTTTTATAGTTAACTTGAATCGGTGGCATTTTGATGGTGCGATGAATTTTCTTATTATATGTATTAATCAAGTCTTTGTAAATGTCGAGCCAGTTATAAGACCCATTAAAGCTAAACTCTTTCCACATCATTCCATTTAATGTTCTGTTAAATCGTTCTACTATTGATGCTTTTAGTCTGCTATATGTTGAGTAGTGATTAATGTTGTATTTATTCATCAATTATCCAAAGTGTTTATTGAAAAACTCTTTACCATCGTCTGTTTGCAAGTTTTTTTGGTATTCGTCCCAGTTGAAAAATATTCTGCATAGCCTGGGTTGTTTCCAATGCAGTCTTTCTTTTCAAGAGTACTGCCCATGCAAATTTTGAAAATGTATCAATTACGGTCAGCAAAAATCGATAATCTCTATTGTCTGTAGAATAGTTCCCCATTTCAACTAAATCAGCTTGCCAAAGATCAACTATTCCTTTCATAACAACTCTTCGACGTGGAAAATGTTTTCGTGCTTGCTTATTTAGTTCATTTATTAAATTTCTTTTTGAAGTCATTATTTAACGTATTTAGAATTTGACGGGATAAGTTGAGTTCAGTGCGAGTTCATTTAAGTACTCTTGACCATCATATTTCTTATATACCCATAGATTAACTCATTTATCTTTCTAATTTCTTTTTCAAAGAATAATTTCATACTTGAAATTGTTTCCCTAATTTCATTTAGTTTCTGACTTAAAATTATATTGATTTCATCTCGTACCTCTTCAATTTGACTTTGCAGAAACAATTTATTAACAACGTCGTTTTCCTCCAAAGCTTTTGCCACATTTTTGATTCTTTTGTTTTGAACGTCAATGTTATTAGTTGTATCCATAACGAAGCCCACCAGCTTAGGAACATTTTTCACAAAAACTCTGCCACTTGTATCATTAAGATAGTGCCCAAACTTATCGATAGACATGATTTATGTAGATAAATATTATTCTATAATTTTTGCTTCATATAATTCTTCGATAATTGAGACAATTTCGTTATTGTGACAAGCTGCAGGGCTTGTGATGCTAGCAATTACCATAAGGCGATCTACTAACTTATTAGGATCATCCCAGTATATATAGTTAGCTTTGTATGGGTTTAGTTTCATCAAACTCTTACCATTGTAAGGACTTTTTATTGCATGTAGTGATGACGAAGTTGATGAGTTTTTTTCACTTTTTTTCTTTAACAATTTACTGATAATATGCTTATATTTATATGCTCTCGTTCCTTTGATTTGTCCATCAGGTCTAGAATCTCTTTTGTATGCATTTGTGCTCACTAAAATTTTCTTATATATATCTAATTCATGTTTATCATAATATTTTGGTGTTTTGTGAAACAGTAAAGAAAATAAACCTGGTGTAAAACCCCATATTTGATTTCCAATCACTATTTTATCTTCAGTAAGTTTAATACTACTATTGCCAAACTTCCATTCATTATTAAAACCTTTATGTGGACCGTATAGAGTGTCTAATTCATTTCTGCTTTCCAAGAGTGCTAGGTCAGTATAACTTATTATTATCTGAATTGTCTAGAGTTTCCGATTGAGAGTAAAAATCATCGTTGTCATCATCATCATCAGTATCAACATTATCAACCTTGTTTGCGTTTCGATTAGTAAGTGAGATTTTTTTATTGCATAACGTTTCTTCAACAAGTTTCTTTCTCTAACTTAACTGATTGTTCGTTGAATGGAAAATTTGAATTTTTATAAACTTTCGTTTTAAGTTCATCTCTTTCTGCCTTAATACTTCTTTTATTATTTTTAGAATTATTCACAAATTCTGTTAATGGTTCTATTATTGGTTTAAATGTATCTTTGAATTGCTCATGTGTATCTGCTTCATCAACTTTTATACTACGAAATTTTTTCTTTATTAGCTCTTTTAAAACTTTTTCATCCATTTTCAACTACTAGACCCCAGATCTGGTATCAGCTATCAGATCAGGTATCAGATCAGCTATCCGATCAGGTATCACTTATCAGATCAGGTATCAGATCAGCTATCAGATCAGGTATCAGATCAGGTATAAGATCAGCTATCAGATCAGGTATTGGGGTATCAGATCAGGTATCAGCTATTAGATCTGGTAACAGATCAGCTTTCAGATCAGGTATGGTAAAGACTTTAGGAAATAAGTAGATGTACTATGCGCAAGGCCAAATTAAGTACTAATGTTTTACTTTTATGTAGAGTAATTTATATCGTTATAAAATAGTCGAATTGCTTTCTATAGCGACCATTGTTTAAGTCATTATCTTTGCTTATCATCCAAAATCCATATTTATCCTTCCAACACTCTCGACAAATTTCATGAAACTTTTCATAACTCATATCGCTGACAACATGATAACTATAAACGTGCTTCATGTTTGTCTCATCTTGTTCAAACATTATAATCACATTTGCATTGTCTCTTATTAAGTGCTTGGGGATTCTCGTATAAGTTTGGCACAAGTAGAATGAATCAACATCCTTATGTCGTCCCATGCAAAAATATGCTCGTATATTATTTTGCTTCTCGCATGCAACATCATCAAAGATCATAATAGAATTAGTTTTCGCTTCGTCAGGAGGAATAACTTTATCATTATCTGTAAATGTGTAGTATCCCATCCCTTTAATTGGTGAAATTAATCGCTTTAAGTATTCATATTTTGGTTGATAAAGGGATTTTGAGTATAAATAGATGTTTTCAAACTTGAGTCCATTAGGACTTTCTAGCAAGCTAATCATAACATTAGTCTTTCCACAATTTGATGGTCCAACTATTAGAGCACGAATAGAATTTGGTAAGAGAGAGCTATGTTTTATTTTAGATCTGATTTTCGTTGAAGCATCAATATTGCGAATCAGAATATTTTTATGTTGTTTTACTAATTGCATTCTTATAACTAATTGCATTTCACAAATGTTACTTTTATTATAGAAGAAAAAATAAAATAAGATGCTTATACATTATAACAAAACGTTTAGTTATAAAAAACCAGCCGTTGGAAAAGGTTTAGTGAATAAAGTAATTAACTCTCTGCCTGTTGAATTACACCTCCCTAGATATCAGTTTTGTGGACCAGGAACAAAATTAAAAAAACGTTTAGATCGCGGTGACAACGGCATTAATTTATTAGACGCTGCATGGAAAAATCACGATATTGCTTATTCCAAAACCAATGATTTAAATAGTAGACATCAAGCTGACAAAATTCTTAAAAATAAAGCTTGGGAACGAGTTCTTGCAAAAGATAGCAGTCTTGCAGAAAAATCATTTGCGTATATGGTTACTAACGCAATGAAAGCCAAAAGAAAACTTGGTATGGGATTGAACAAGGTTGCAAAAAAAAGTGAACAAAATAGAAAAAAGCTGTTCAGTACATCAATTAAAAATGCAACTAAAGTACTGAAGAAGGAAAAACCTCAAGACATTAACTCTGCAATTAGGATTGCACGTAAGGTTATCAACAAGTCGTTAAGGGGAAAGAAATCGCAAGCTGTAATACCACGCATAATTAATGTTCCAAAGATTGGTGGCTTCTTACCTTTGGTACCTATTCTTACTGCTCTGAGTGCAATTGGTAGTCTTTCTACTGGCGGAGCATCTATAAATAAATGCTGCAAAGAATGCCAAACAACAACTTGATGAAGCAACTAGATATAATAAAACAATGGAAGCAGTAGCAATGGGGAAAGGTTTTTACCTTAAACCATATAAGAAAGGATATGGATTGGTTTGTCAAGAAAAACAAAAAACTAAATTTTTTCGTAATGCTACCCAATAAACCCCTATCTGATGTTGATTTGAGAAACTTTTCAACAAACATTCCATACTTTAGAGGAGTTTTCATGTTGGATACACTACCAAAACGATCGAGAAAAAGAGAATGCGGAATCATTAATTTGGATTTATCAAGAGGACCTGGAACCCATTGGGTAGCATATTATAAAAACAATGAACATAAAGAATATTTCGACAGTTTTGGAAATTTACAACCTCCATTAGAATTAGTTAAATATCTAGGCAAAAATATAAAATATAATTACAATCAATATCAAGATTATAATTCATTTAAATGTGGACATTTATATCTTCAATTTCTTTACAAAATAAGTGAAAAGAATAAATAAATAACACACACACACAAACAATTTTTTAAATTTTGCTGTTTTATTAATAAAAAAGTTTATAAAATATATTTTCTACATATTATTCCCACTGTGGGTATTGAGAATTTGTTAGAAATATACTTATTTCAGCAGCAGTGTCCAATTTTAGGGAATTTTCTCCTTGCTTACATATGCAATATATCCCAGATGCTAGTTCTATTATGTCATCATCCGATAGCGTGTTGTAACGATTTGGTAAGAACATTATGTTATTTTCCAGTTCAATTTGAATTGTGGTGCCGTATTTACTTGTCACCCGTTTAGCATTTTTTACTGTATATTTAGTTGAGTCCTTTAGCTCTTTTATATGGATTAATGTTTTCTTATTTAAATTGTTGAACTTTGTTATCAAGTTTGTTGGATTCATTGTCAAAAATGTTAATTAATTAATTAAATTTAATATTTATATATATATATTTTTTTTCTTCTTCTCTTTTTGACAGATTGCTCAATCTGCTTTTGTAAACTGACGTATTAAATATTTCTACCAATCTTTAAATAGGTAAACAAATTCTTAAAAGAAAGATCAGTAACGTAGCTATCTCTTTTTCTCATATTGTAATTATATTTTACGTAAATTTTTTGTTTTTTCACTGATAGAATTGTAGTGAAAGAGATAGTTACATATTTTGACGTTCTAAGGTGTAACTGAAACAAAAATTTTCAAAACAAAAGATCATAGAGATAGTTATATTCATGTGCTAAAGTGTAACTGAAACAAAAAATTACAAAACAAAAGATTAGAGAGATAGTTATATTAATGTGCTAAAGTGTAACTGAAACAAAAAAATTTCAAAAGAACTCACAATTTTTTGTACAATGTTAATTTCACAAGAATATTTTACTATAAATAAAAATGTAAACCTTTCAAGAGTACTAATATAAAAATAGCATTCAAGAAAAAAGTATTCTCTAAGAAAAGAAAATTAAAATAAAAATAAAAAAAATGAGTCAAGTACGTGAACGATTATTTGATTTTCTTAATTCCTTTGAGGACTTATTGCTCTATGAGCATAAAGAAACCATCAATTTTTTAGTCTCCATGCTCACTGAAAATGAGGACTATGGAGTTATAGAACAAGAGGACTCTGATAGTGGGCATTTTGCCAGCTGCCCCTGGTATAGCGAAGGATGCAGAGGAAGGGCCGGACACATGTCGATGCACCATGTTCCACATAAGGAAAAAATTATTTTTAAGATTATTGAAACTTATAAAAATTTGTCAAAAATAAATAATGAACAAATATAGAATATATATGTATGTGTATGGGTTTTATTTAGTTTTTTATTGTTTTTTTTAATATAAATATGTATATATATAGATTAATAGAGCGAAAAAACTATTAGTTTAAATATTATTTTCATTGAGGATGGATAAACGTACTTTAAAAAATACATTTCACAACAATCAAGAACCAAAACCTCAAATATATGATTTGGTTTTTGAGTTTGAATACTTGCTCAATTGGAAATTGAAGACTTCATGTGGATTTTCAACAGCTTTTGGCTTTAAGCCAATGATATGGTTGAATTATAAAAATAAGCAATTCATTGGACTGGATCGGGAAGAGTAGTTACATCTCATGTGTTATAAGGAGTATATTCATGATATGCTTAATCCTCGGGATTTTTTAAACTCTATAAATATAATTGATAATGAAAGTGAGAGAGAAGTACGTGAACGATTATTTGATTTTCTTAATTCCTTTGAGGACTTATTGCTATATGAGCATAAAGAAACCATCAATTTTTTCGTCTCCAAGCTCACTGAAAATGAGGACTATGGAGTTATAGAACAAGAGGACTCTGATAGGGGGCATTTTGGCAGCTGCCCCTGGTATAGCGAAGGATGCGAGGAAGGGCCGGACACATGTCGATGCACCATGTTCCACATAAGGAAAAAATTATTTTTACGATTATTGAAACTTATAAAAATTTGTCAAAAATAAATAATGAACAAATATAGAATATATATGTATGTGTATGGGTTTTATTTAGTTTTGTATTGTTTTTTTTTAATATAAATATGTATATATGGAGATTAATAGAGCGAAAAAACTATTAGTTTAAATATTATTTTCATTGAGGATGGATAAACGTACTTTAAAAAATACATTTCACAACAATCAAGAACCAAATCCCCAAATATATGATTTGGTTTTTGAGTTTGAATACTTGCTCAATTGGAAATTGAAGACTTCATGTGGATTTTCAACAGCTTTTGACTTTAAGCCAATGATATGGTTGAATTATAAAAATAAGCAATTCATTGGACTGGATCGGGAAGAGTGGTTACATCTCATGTGTTATAAGGAGTATATTCATGATATGCTTAATCGTCGGGATTTTTTAAACTCTATAAATATAATTGATAATGAAAGTGAGAGAGATGTTGAATATAAGTTTCAATATAAAAGAGGTGTTTGTTTTTTAGTTATCATACAAGGAAACTTTAAAATAAAAATTGATTCTGACACTTGGAGATCACTAACTCAAATTCGAGTATTTTTTACATCAATTTTATGTTGGAACAAAACAAATCCTTTATTTCTATCATGAATATTATATACCAATCTGCTCCGCTTTAAACAAAACAAAACTTCAAATCAATGAAATATAAGGAATACACGAAAGGGATGTAAAGATTGAATTAACACGACTTTGTTATGAGATTGGAGAAAAAATGCAACACAAGATTGTAACAGATGTGAAAATTCATAAATTTTATTTAAGGATGGATAATAAATAAAAAAACTGTACACAAAAATATTTGTTTTTAAGGTTTTTTGTTTTTATTTATTTTTTATTTTCATATTAGTGTATATTTTATCTAAAAAAAACTAAATAACTAGACAATATTTCTTAAATAAAAAATAATTTACAATAGACACAAAGATTTTTACTTAAAACTAAATAATTATAATTAGAGAAATAAATTACAGAAGCTTTAATTTGTATACATATTTTACTCATCTTCTTGAAGTTTTTCTATTTCTAATAATAACATATCAAGTTCATAATCAGGATTTGTTTCATCAATTTCAATATGATGCCATGCATATGTGTTTATACCATCACTTTTGACTTTTCTCTTGTCATCTTGATAACTTAATATTACTTTTTGTATTTGCATAGTATATAATTCATCCAACTTAGACTTAAAAGTGAGCATATTATCATAAACATTTGATCTGTTAAATAAACAATCTCTATACGAACTTAGGCTATACTTATCTAAAACACATTTTTTTACTTCCTTTAGATTTTTTAATTTCATTTCAATTTTGTACAGTAAAGGATTACATTTTAGACCGTAATCCCACGAATTCTTCCATAATCATCCCACAATTCTCATCTTTCATCATACCCAGAACTTTTTTGTTTACGAGTGGAATCCCGTAATCATTTGTTTCTGGATAGTCAGAAGTGTCAAATTTATGTGCTATATCATTTTTAATGTCTGCGTAAAAGTCTTCAGTTTGTATTGTGTATATGAATGAGTCAGTATCCATGTAATTTTATTTCAATTTTGACTTGAATTTAGGTTGCATGTATCTATAATGAAAATTATACATCTTTCATTTAGAAAGTTCTAGCACACAAAATCCTAAATATATTGGCTTATTATAACATGTCTTCACTCGATTCATTTGAATCGCTACCATATCTTCTGAAAATATTGCTAAGCTATGAAAATTTGATTTAGATATCCAATTTTGAGCACCCAAGCAGTTTCGGTTTAATGTAGTCCAACTGGTAACAATCCTCACATCTTTCCTTTTGTCCACATTCTCCATGGTTTTCCCATATACTGCGTTGTTGAGCAATTTAAAAAATTTTTTTTCAAAGTTATTTCTAGCTTCGGCTCTGTATTTAGTATTAAGATCTATATAATCTTTCAACCATGGAGACTGCTTAAAAGTTAGAACTCTATGTATTTTTTTTTAAATCAAACCGTTTTCTAGACATTGTTTAAGTACTCTGTAATGAATTATATAATAATGTTTTGGCAAAAATCAGTTATTAGTTTTTTATATTTTGATGCTCCGATTTCCTTGTTTTCGGCACAGAAAGGAAGATCGTTATGCATGTTATGTAAATAAGAAGGATATTCTAAATCAACCTCATATACATAACCATCATTTGAATTATCATCTATTAACTGCGGATTAATATTTAGTTCTTCGCCTTTTAACCACCTGAATCCTCCATAAGGAAGATGTTCAGACATGGCCCAACCATAAAGATTGTTTGTATCTAAATACATAGGAAATTCGGAAGGTTTATTTTTATCAAAAGTGTCTAAATACTTATTACTTGCCTTGGAGTATCTTTTACAACATTGGACAATTCCACCTCGTATCCCTCTTTTAAAGAAATTGTACATGTTGATATCGGTTATTAGCTCTAATTCAATGTTTGTATGCTTAAGCATAGCATCCCAAGATAGCCCCGGGGCAGTATAGTATTGACAGGGGTCCAAGCTATAAATTTTTTTACAGACATTTCTAAAATTTTCAAAAATAGCCGTTAGGAGAAGCACATCTGTTTTCAAATACAATTCCATATAATCTTTCAAAGCTTTGCAGTTAAAAATTGTCCAGACTTCATTCGCATGCGCATAGTCTTCAAGAAACCTAAGTTCAAGATCTGTACCATCACTCATATTAATAAATTGAGATAGAGATATATATAACTCTTTATTTAACGGATGGACTTTTATATTTGTCGCAACCTTACTTAATTCTTTCACAAAAAGATGAGAATCATAGAATGAATAGTTATGAAAATAAATTGGAATAAACTTGGGTACTTGATAACTTAGGTTGCATCTGTTATGCGCAGCACCTCGATATTTACCGCTTATATGACAATGATCTCTCACACGATCATTATTTAAGTATTGTCCACATATGTGACAAGTTATCGCATTGTAAAATGTTACATTTTCTTCATCTGTCAAGTTCTCCATTTCAATTGTTTTTGTGAGATAATTGTTATATATATCTTGACAATCTTGATTCAAAAATGTAACAAATTTTTCAGAAGCATCTTTACGCGTATAAATTCTCAGCTTATCCAATTTATTGTCATGCTTACACTTAATAAAATAGCTGAATGCGCAGGGTACATGTGACTGATTTAATTTAGTTTTACTACTTACACTAAAGTCTATCTGTTGCAAAACACATTCAAAATCGGCGTATACAACAAAAGGGACGTCAATTTTTCTATGGTGGCTCTTGAACCGCAGTATGGAGTCTTCTGCCTTTGGCATTGTGGTAACTATTTTACCACATTCCATTTTATGTTTCTCCATAATATTTTCAAGATGGGAGTATTGCAGACAACTGTTGCAAAATAAGAGTCGTTCGCAATGTGTCGTTGTTTGCCTTTTTAGTAGTCTGTAAGACATCAAAAACGCGTATTGTATTATTTAATTTTAAATACTTTCCAATATATTACTTACTTTGAAATATCTTTTATTAAAATATAGTGATGCCCATCCACGTTTTCCAATAGCAATAAGTTAACATGCTTGGTCTTCTCATTTTGGGTTATATAAAATGGTCCAATTAGTTCATCACTCTCGTCGTCATATCCAAACACATTCACACTAACATCATTCTGTCCCTCAAATTCCTTAATATATTTTAGTGACATCGGAAATGTCAAATTTGAAAAATCAATTGTAGTTCCATCTTGAAGCGAAATTATATTAGCACTAATATCTTCAATGTTATATGAAGAGCATCGATTCGGAAAATTGATAGCCGAGGTACTCATTGCCGCAATTAAGGCCCACTTAAAACAGTAATTATCACTGTTTTCAATATTAATGCAAGCACCACGACTAGCAAGCTTCTGCGGGGTGCTAATCCAATGAAGATTTATTAATATTAAGTTCAGCTCGAACTATGCGAACAAGAGTCCATCCGGAATCTCTTTCGTAAAACTCAGACATTTTATTTTGAATTTCTCTGACCTGCTTACAGAAAAATTCATTCACGTCATCTGCTCTAGTCAACAAGCTCATTTTTGCTGTATGTACTATAATTATTATTTCTAATTCTTCGCCCACAATTTTTAAATATTCTGCAACTATACTTATATTAAATTTCAATATAGTATGTTGCTTCAAATGGTACTCAAGCCTCTCTATAAAAGTCGATTCATTTTCGACAACAAAATCTTCAAAGAGAAGTTGATTCTTTTTATTTTGTATTCCATAAGAAATAATATTATTTTTAAATGCTCTTCTGATCTCATAATATTTCATACACTCTCCATCAATGTCGATATTATTTGTTGAGCTACTTCCTAAATCCTGTAAACCTTGCTGTTGTTGTTGTTGTTGTTGATGTTCATAAGTATTTGTGTACCATTGCATGGAGGTAGAGGGTTGTTGCCAATACATTTGTTTTTGTTGTTGTTGTAGTTGATATTGCAATTGTTGGTCAGTCTTTGGGTACCATTGCATGGCCGTAGGATATGGTTGCTGTTGTTGAGGATATTGATATTGTTGTTGTTCTTGAGGATATTGGTATTGTTGTTGTTGTTGTTGAGGATATTGATATTGTTGTTGAGGATATATATATATTGTTGTTGTTGTTGAGGATATTGATATTGTTGTTGTTGTTGTTCTTGAGGATATTGGTATTGTTGTTGTTGTTGTTGTTGAGGATATTGATATTGTTGTTCTTGTTGTTGAGGATATTGATATTGTTGCTGTTGTTGAGGATATATATATATTGGTCCTCAACACCATGATTTTGGATGTGATCCAAAAAGCATTTTTTGTATTTACATATATACCTTTTTACACACATTGCACTCATAAGCTAAAGAATTCATTTTCTTTTTTTTTATTTTAGTTTATACAATATTATTATATATAAATATATATTTAATATTATTATATTTAATATTTTTTATTCAAAAGTCACTTTGATTATTTACGTATTAACAGCGAAATTATTGAGGATTTGACACTTGTAGAGACAATGCTTTACTTGCTGCTAGAATAGAAAACTTCTCAATTTATACAAGTTACGATTAAGTCATATGCACAATGTAAAAGTCAATAGACAGAGACAAATGTCAGCAAGCAGTGAAAATAACAACCAATCTTTGACAATCCTCAATATCACAAACTTCAATTTCTTTACAAAAGAAGTGAAAAGAATGAATAAATACAACACGCATAAATTGTATATTTTATTAATTTCTTCAAACTCTTTACACATAAAAAAATTAAAATCAAACAACAACAACAACAAAAACAAAACATTGATATCTCACCAGCATACATAATTACTTTCTAAAATACCCTTCCATGTCCCCAGCTAAAAAAACGAATATTACAAACAACAAAAAGTAATGCCGAGTGCACACTATGATATTTTGTGACATCGCAACAGTGTGCCCTAGTGGTAACGTTTATCATTTCCGTTTTGTATTCCATATAAAAAAAAACATAATGTGAAAGGCGTTGCACACATTTTAAAAAATGACTAGAACACAAGAAAATGCCAGATTTGTACTCGGCATTGCACATATACATATACGACTACTTACCCATCTGCCAACGCTCAAGTTATTGTAAAAACATACACACGTATGAGCATAACGTTGGCTCCCATGATCACGCATCTCTAATTCCCTTTGACAATCATAAATATCTTACACTTCATTTTTTCCAACCTTCAAATAAGTTCATAAATTACATACTTCGTTTACCTCTTCAAACTCTTTTAATAAGGAAATAGAAAAATCAAACTAAATAAAACCAACAACAAAAAAACATTCATAGATTTCCCACAAGCATACATAATTTCTTTCTAAAATAATAATAATAATAAAAACCAGCTAAAAAAAGAATATTGCAAAAAGACAAAAGCAACATTTTTCTCTATGCACACACGCACTTACACTCTAAAATCATAAACCTGCTTCAACCGCTTAACAAACAAAAAAAATCCATTCAAAATTAAAATTAAAACAAAAACATACATAAAATCCTTCGTACCTACATAATTAACTATGTACATCGACGAACGGATATCAAACCATGATTATCTCACAAACCATATATTTTATTCATGTATTCGAACTCTTTAAACATAGGAAAAAAATAAATAAAAATCAAACTAAATAAAACCAACAACAAAAAACATTCATTGATTTCCACACAATTTATTTCTCAAGTACCCTTCTGCACCGCTTAACAAACGAAAAAACATAATACGTACAAACAAAAGAATATTACAAAAAACTAAACTATGCACACACGCACACACAATATAAAATCATGAACCTGCTGCAACCGCTTAACAAACGAAAAAACATACTACGTACAAACAAGCCCCACGTGCATACATAATTAACTATGCGCATCGGCGAACGGATATCGAACCATAAAATTAAAACAAACACACGTCGACGGCCGACATCAAACTACCCTTTTCTACGTACAAACCGTCCATAACCCTCGTCACTTCGCACCATTGACATTAATTACTTTAATATGTAAATTTTAGCCCATAAATTACAAAATTTCGATTTAAATTACCCAAATTTGACAATTTTTATTGCTCGGGTGCATACATTCTACTACTACTCTCCTGGCTATAAAAAAGATGAAATACCTTGAAATTTAGTTTATTTACCAGTCAACTCCCAAGAGATTAGTTCACTTGCTCTACGCGTGGTTGACCAGCACGGTGACGTAATAAATTTGCAAGGAAAGGAAACAACCACTCGCATACATTTGACACCAACCAATAATAATAAAACTATACCAGATCCTAAGCGGCAGTTGAAGAGATTAGTCCAACAAACAAAAAAATCATATGAAATCAAAACTTTCTACTTTCCTTTAATTTAACATTTAAAACGAAAAAATTAATTCAATAATGGGTGTACTAGATAAGTCATTATCTGATTAGAGTAAAATCAAAAAAGACTATCAGATATATGTACCATATCTACAATCATACAACAATCATGATGAAATTCGTATTTCAATACAAAATCATGATTTGTACGTATTGCCCAGTGAAAGTTATACATATGTGGAAGGATTTGTTGTAGATGATAAGACCTCAAAATCCTCTGATTTAAGCTTTAAATTAAAAAACAACTTTGTAGCGTAGCTTTTTGGGAAATCTGTTATGAACTTAATGGTATTGAAATTGATCATACAAGATATTTAGGACACACAAGCACCATAAAAAATTAGATTTCTTTATCACCAACGGAAAGCACTGTCATGCAAAATGCTGGATGAAACACAATTGATAATTTGAATATTGAAAATGTAAATTTTAATTTCTCTGTCCCTCTTAAAATGCTCTTACGCTTTGCCGAAGACTATAATCAAATGGTAACTAAATAGTAATCATGAATTAATACCCTTGCGTAATAAGAATGATAAAGATCTTGTTCATTCGGGTACTTCTACTGGCAAACCAAAACTTACAATTTCGCTTATCTCATGGAGAATTTCCCATGTAACACTTATCCGATCATAGTAAATTGAAAATGATTAAAATCATAAACAATGCCTCTTCTATACCAATAGCATTCCGGAGTTGGGATTGTCATGTAAATCCACAATAAACTGTAGGAGGTAGTCACATCTTGAATGTAAAGATGGCTGCAAGTAGAGAGTGACCCGTTTTGTACTGATTGCATTTCAACAAGAAAAAAAGTTTGTTCATTGCGATCTCACTAATCTAAAGGTACATTTGAATTCAGTTTCATATCCATATAATGATCTTAATATAAATTTTAAAAACGAACGCTATGCATTTCTATATTATATGTATGTAGGATTTCAACAAAACTATTATATCAAGGAGTCACAAGCTCTTCTAACTTCTCAAGAGTTTAAGAATAACGCGCCCATTATTGCAGTAGACATAAGAATTTAATTTGAAACAGAAACAAATATTCCAGCCAAAACATCAGCTTACTGCATTCTTATTCATGATCGTCTAATTGAATACATACCTATAAGAGGACAAGTTATTAAAATCTTATAATTTTTTGCAATGTTTCAAAAGTAATTAAAAGGATTTCATACCAAAAGAAGTATCAGTCGTTTTCAACAATAAGCAACACTTCAATTTTGTTATGAAACCTCCTTTTGATTTTAAATTTTTAACAACAAAAAAGTAAAGAGAAGCAAACTGGTTAACAAAACATCATCATCACTTAAGCTGGAACGATGGAACTGTTTCATATCAGGACGTTTGTAAATTTTTAAACGCCAATGTACGACACACCGAAATATATGTTAAAGGTGAAGAAAAAAACGATGGTTAGAAAAAATATTACAGAACAAAATTTAAAATATAGAGGATATTGGCTGCATCAACTTCAAAAATGAGTACTAATTATGCATTAAGAAATGCTCTTTTACTATCAAAAGAAGCAACCCTTTAAATAAATGTTTTAACTTTGCACAACTAACAATTACAATTATTTTTATTTAAAATTTATTCAATAAAAATTAAATGATTTCAGAGCTATTAACCAATGTTTTATTATTATTATTATAAAAGAAATTAATTGATACAATCAAATAAAGATTTGTCGTCAAAAATTAGTATTGGTGCTCGACATGTATACAAAAATAAACATAAGTACGTACATACATATGTACATATGTTGCATAAGCAAATTGCATCAGCATGTTCCACCAAAGACGTAAAGAATGAATGGTCATTCAAAAATACAAAAGCATGTTCAACCGTAACAAACGCACATACATGTATGTACATACATTTGGATAATTCCCACAGCCAAAAAAATATTCAGTACCTAAATCTTTTGTACTTAGCAACAGAACTGGATATTAGACGATCAGACGAATATTTGTTTCTAAGGAGAATTTAAAAAACATTATCACTTTATTACACTTGTTTACACTTGTTTAACTGGTATTTTACTATTACAGAAACCACCACCACTAGTTGCCAACTTTAAACTTTCCTATAACATCTTAATACTCAAATTAACATTGACTGTGTTTAAAAAATTACTAGTGCCTTTGGTACAAGTTTAGGACTAGTTTATTACCAGTTCTTTTGCAAAGAAAAATTTCATAAAATTGGTGGTTTTATTCCTTTGTTACCCAGTGACAACTGCTAGTTAAAATTCGCAATTATTTATCAAAATACAAAAGGTTAATTGTAATTATTTGATTATAATTATTTTTAGGTGAACCTAAAACTTTAACAATTGTATAATACTAATTTTCGTACAGTACAAGGGCACTGTTAGACAGGCAAAATTTATTTTACAATGGGGTGCCTTGGAACTACTTCATATACTAGTACTCATCAGAACTAGTAATTTTATACAAGAACTTTAACCCTTTTCGCACTAGTTCTTGCTGTTCTAGTAATTATACTAGTAGCTTTTAGACAATTGACGCCTATTCTCCTGCAGTGTAGATTTATATGTATGTATGTATGTATATGTATATACATGTATGTATGTAAGTACCTATGTATATCAAACAAAACTTTAAGAAACAAGTAAGAGTGCTATATTCGGCTGAGCCGAATCTTATATACCCTTTACCAAAGTGCGTTTATGTAGTATAGAGATACATACATAAGCAAAGAGATATGTAGGTACATATTAATTTTGTGAAAAAATTCATACTTTTTGTGCAATTTTTAGGTTTTAGGCATTATGTTTAATTTGGTGCTTTTTTTTGCCATTTTTTTTCATATAGGCAATTTTTTTGGTTTTGCCGATTTTTTCGGTTTTTGGCGTTTTTTTAATTTTGGCGATTTTTTTGTTCTGGCGATTTTTTTGATTTTGACAATTTTTTTTTTCATTTCGGCGATTTTTTTATTTTTTATATATATTATTTTTTTTATTTTTTTGTTGCAATTTTTTAGTTTTGACACTTTTTTCTCGTTTTGGCGATTTTTTTCGGTTTTTGGCGACGTTTTCCCTTCTGGAAATTTGTTTGATTTGACAATTTTTTTCACTTAGGCAATTTTTTTATTTTTGGCAATTTTTTTTTCATATAGGCAATTTTTTTTTGGCGATTTTTCGGTTTTTGGCGTTTTATTTCTTTTTGAGAATTTTTTTAGTTTTGACACTTTTTTCTCGTTTTGGCGATTTTTTTCGGTTTTTGTCGTTTTTTTAATTTTGGTGATTTTTTTTCGTTTTGGCGAACTTTTTGATTTTGCCGATTTTTTTCACGTAAGCGATTTTTTTAATTTTTGGTGATTTTTTTCATATAGGCAATTTTTTTGTTTTGGTGATTTTTTTCGGTTTTTGGCGTTTTTTTTAATTTCGGCTATTTATTTTCGTTTTGGCGATTTTTTTGATTTTGGCGATTTTTTTCATTTAGGCGATTTTTTTTTTCATTTTTGGCGATTTTTGTTCATATAAGCATTTATTTTTTGTTTTGACGATTTTTGCGGATTTTTGTCATTGTGGGAATTTTTTTTGTTTTGACACTTTTTTCTCGTTTTGGCGATTTTTTTCGGTTTTTGAAATTTTTTTTGCGTTTTTTTTCGTTTTGGCGATTTTTTGATTTTGCCGATTTTTTTCATATAAGCGATTTTTTTAATTTTTGGCGATTTTTTTCATATAGGCAATTTTTTTTTGTTTTGGCGCTTTATTTCAGTCTTTGGCGTTTTTTTTAATTTTGGCGATTTATTTTCGTTTTGGCGATATTTTTTTATTTTGTCGATTTTTTTCATTTAGGCGATTTTTTTTTAATTTTTGAAGATTTTTGTTCATATAACAATTTGTTTTGTTTTGGCGATTTTTTTAATTTTTGGCGTTTTTTGTCATTGTGGAAATTTATTTTTAGTTTTGACACGTTTTTCTCGTTTTGGCGATTTTTTTCGGTTTTTGGGTTTTTTTTTAATTTAAGCGTTTTTTTCTTTTGCGCGATTTTTTTCGTTTTGGCGATTTTTTTTAAATTTTTGGTGATTTTATAATTTTTGGATTTTTTAGTTTTACCGTTTTTGAAAATTTCAACAGTTTAGCTCTTACGGTTTCCAAGATATAGCAATTTGTTAAAATTACATAGTCAAAATTGCATTAACTGATGGACCACCCTTTAATTTAAATTTTTTTAATTTTAGTGTTAATTTTTGTAGCATATTTAAAAATACACTAATTTTATAAATTTCAAGTGTCAATATGCATATGTACATATATAATACAATTGTATGTATATTACATGGGATTTTAAAAGTTTTCGTCACTCATTTTGGAACACCCTTTAATTTTTACTTTTTATATATTTGTTGTTGTAGCGACCAAAGTTCTACATACACTGTCCAAATTTCAGACCCGTAGCTTTTACCGTTCCTGAGAAAATAGCCTTCTTCCTAAAACATGAAATATGTTTAATTGTTAGAAAAAAAAGTTAAAGTTTTCCAACCCCGGAAACGTTTTTTTAATTTGTTAAATTTTTAATTTATTTTTTTAATTATAAATACCAATTTTATTCATACCGAAGTATAAAATAAGTTAATTTAATAAAAAAGTAATGAAAACTTGTTTTCGGTAGTTATTTTCTATGGGAAAATGGAGTTTGAGTTTTCCAGCTCTAAAACCGTCTGCTCGATTTTGCTGATTTTCAATAGAAAAATTTTTCGGAAAATTTCTGACACACCAGTCCAAGAACGAAGTCTCTAGCTCTTCTGGGAGCTTGGGAAAACCGATTTCACGTACAGACAGACGGACAGACGGACAGACGGACATCGCTTGTTCGTCTTCCCTATGCATAAGGATCCAGAATATATATACTTTATGTGTCGCTTATTAATATTGTAGAAATTACAAACGGAATGACAAACCTATATATACCCTTTTACCATTTTTTGGTAAAGGGTATAAAAATTGAGATGTCCAGTTGATGCATGCACAAAAAATGTATACATAATTTCACATCAACCACTTGACAAAAAATTTCATGTAAACAAATAGCGAAAATTTTGAGGGTCAACTTGCAAGCGATCTCGAGCATGCATACCTCTCAAAATCTAATGTAAACAAATATTTCTTCGTATGTCTGAATGTATTTATTTACATATGTATATCAAATTTGTATACATATGTATAAATGCATATAAATCAACGATCACAAAAAAGGCTACATACATACATATTTCTTTACAAGAATTAATTACAAATTATTCTCTCCCAAAATCATTACTTGACAACAATTTTTTCTTCATTTCATTATACCCTTTACCAAAAAATGATAAAAGGGTATATATAGGTTTATCATTCCGTTTGTAATTTCTACAATATTAATAAGAGACACATAAAGTATATATATTCTGGATCCTTATACATAGGGAAGACGAATAAGCGATGTCCGTCTTTCAGTCTGTCTGTACGTGAAATCGGTTTTCCCAAGCTCCCAGAAGAGCTAGAGACTTCGTTCTTGGACTGGTGTGTCAGAAATTTTCCGACAAATTTTGATATTGAAAATCACACGGTTTCAGAGCTGGAAAATTCCAACTCTATTTTCCCATAGAAAATAACTACCGAAAACAAATTTATATTACTTTTTTATTAAATTAACTTATTTTATACTTCGGTATGAATAAAATTGGTATTTATAATTAAAAAAACATTAAAAATTTAACAAATTAAAAAAACGTTTCCAGCGTTGGAAAACTTTAACTTTTTTTCTAATAATTAAACATATTTCATGTTTTGGGAAGAAGTCTATTTTCTCAGGAACGGTAAGGGCTACGGGTCTGAAACTTGGACAGTATATGTAGAACTTTGGTCGCGACAACAACAAAAATAACAAAATTCAAGGGTGTTCCAAAATGAGTGACGAAAACTTTTAAAATCCCATGTAATATATATGCAATTGTATGTATGTGTGTAAATATTTATATTGACACTTGAAATTTGTAAAATTAGTGTATTTTTATATAGGCTACAACAATTAACACTAAAATTAAAAAAATTTAAATTAAAGGGTGGTCCATAAGTTAATGAAATTTTGACTATGTAATTTTTACAAATTGCTATATCTTGGAAACTGTAAGAGTTAAACTCTTGAAATTTTCAAAAACGGTCAAACTAAAAAATCCGAAAACTATAAAATCGCCAAAAATTTAAAATAATCGCCAAATCGAAAAAAAACGTCAAAATGAAAAAAACGCTAAAATTAAAAAAATCGCCGAAACCCGAAAAAACTACCAAAACGAGCAAAACGTGTCAAAACTAAAAATAAATTTCCAGAATGACAAAAAAACGCCAAAAACCGCAAAAATCGCCAAAACAAAACAAATGCTTATCAGCCCAATCATGAATATTCCCTCGGAATTTATTTCTCACGGAAAACAATTTTCTCGAGAAAAAATTCCTCCTATCATAAACTTAAAGGGAACAAAAAAATGAATAAGTGGCAACATCGAATTTCGAAGACAGCTGTTCTTTTATTTACATTGTATTTTTCTTTACGCGGTTTAAAGATAAATTTGAAGTTTTGTGTTAATAATAAAATAATTTTAATATAAAGTGAAAAAAATGCATACAATAGCTTTCCAATTAGTTGCGGAAGATATTTCAGCTGAAGAAGAGGGTATGCCCGCTGAAGAGGAGCATCAACATAGCCACCGGGTAGTCAGAAGACAGTTGAGGGATGCATCGAATCCATTAGAATTGCCGCAGACGTTGTAAGTACTTATATATCATACATATCGATCATTTTAATGGATTGAAATTATCCAATTAGGTTTCAGAAGTATTACAGACTTAACAAACCGGCATTTCGATATTTGTTGGACGTCCTAATACTGGACACACAACATACCAAAAAACAGTTTGCTGTCTCACCCATTGTAAAATTAAGTGGGTGTTGTAGTAAATTACTACCTTTACATAATATACTTGTTAAATAAAAAATTAAATAAAATGATATGCTTAGTTTTAAATTTTTTTGTGATGTCAAATTGAAAAATAAAAATTTTCATTATTATAATTTTTATTTGAATTTTGAAATCGGAAGGAAAATAAGTTTTGTGACTGTGGAAGAAATTTTGTCATATTTTAATAATAAATATTTTAACATATATAATTAATAGTGTAAAGGATATTTTCGATTCTTCGTTTCTACTGAAATATTCCCTGTCAAAACACAAAAGAAGTTAACTAACCAGCGGAAATAATCTATAGCTTAATTCAGGTTAGGATCCTTAATTGGGATCCTAAATATTTTGATATAAAAGCAAATTATACGAAAATTACAAATTACACACTGGGTGGATATTAAATTGCAATTAATTGACTTTGGGGTAGATAGTGCTTTAAAAGGAGAGAGTTAGAAAAGAAATTACACTGAAGAACATAATCATGAGATTAAACTACTACTTAATAAATAAACAAACCCAGATTGACCTAAAATAATACCTGATCAGCCATAAATATTAATATATAAACTAAAAAAAAAATTTATAATCTTAAATTTACACAGATAAAAAAAAAGTTATTTGAATTGATAAGATTATATAAAATAGATTTGAATGATTTTACGTATTTCCTTAAACTTAATTTAACTTAAAATAGATCACACTAATAATTTTTTTTTAATCTTTTACTAATCTTCCTGTTTAATCTAAATTATGTTAAAGATCAGATTTAGTTTCATATACTTAATTCAACTAATTTAAATCTACGAAACACTTTCTTCATCTTTTTACGTGAATGCAGTGATCACTACATCCAGTAAACAAGTAAGTTACGCGTTATAACTTTATTTTATTATATATAATTACATATCAATAACAAAATAAGTTTATGAAATTAAATCACATTTCACACAATTATATACTTATTATATATTGGCAATAACATATTTTAATTAAAATGTTAATAATGTTTTAAAATGAAAATTTAAATCAAGTTTAATTTATTGACGAAACATAACAATGACAGGTAAAGTTTCAAAAAAAATTTTTTTTATTCAAAGACCATCTGAGTATTACTTTAACCTCTATTATTATTTTTATTTCTGCTATTTTTTTTATTATTAAAATGAGTGTAACGGCCAACGAAGAACCACCCTATTTCCCTGAGCAAGGTCGAGCAAAGTACAGTGTTGTTGGAATAAATTTTGTTACATAACTTTTTGGCGCCCAACGTGGGGCATCCATATGGATATGTTAGATTGGAAACACCTTTATCATTTTTGATTAGTTATAAATGGATGTCCTAATTTCTTTTAGTTTTTATTTTTTTAAGATTATATTATGGAATTGCAGTAGCTCTGTAGTTATTGACAAAATGTAATGTAGAGTGTTATTTTAGATTTTTGAATAATGCAGCTTATAATTAAATTTATTTCTGACCAAGTCTATATTCACAAATATAAGTTAATTAATAATTTTTCTAAATTTTTACTTTTTGTAGTTGAAACTTAAAGTTATCTTAAATGAAAACTTTAACAATTACAAAATAAATATTTATGTATTGTAAAATGTACAAAGGCAGAAGATGTCTTGTAATTGGATTTTTTTTTAATTTTATATGATATGTTTTATTTAATAGGGGTGGTATTATAAGGTATATAGGTAATAAACTTTAAACCTGGAATTGTTATGGAGTAGTCAATAACAGTACGTAATATTCATAGTTTTTTTATATAAAAAAAATAATTTTTACAGACTATCTTTTTATTTTTAGTGATAGTTTAACAAGATATTTTTTTTTAATTCCATATAATTTATATATTTGTTTAAAATGCCGACAACTCGTAGCCCTAGTGATCACAATATTCTGAATAATAGTGAACAAATTATTTCGAATAATGATAATTTAGAAAATACTGTACCGAATCGTACTTCTGAAAATAGAGGTACAATACCCAAGATTATGACGCGCCAGCAGTCTCGTAGGGCAGCTGAGATAAATGCTGAAAATTCTGCTAGTTCTTACAATTTTAATCAAAATAATTTGTCTGAGGAACATGTGCATTCATTAATTTCTGAATCGATAACTAATTTTAGATCTGAAATTTCGGACACAATTGGTATAGAAATGCGAAACGCTTTTGCTTCAATCAATTTAAGTAATAGAGCAAATGATAATGAGAATAGGCGTCAGCCATTATGTCAACCTTTTGGCAATTGTAACGTAGAGAACGTTGATATAGTTCCAATTGGACCTAGAAAAAAAACTTCGAATCTAATTTATAACTGGCACATCAAGTTTAAAGGAACTTCAGATGAGATATCAGTGGAAGAATTTATATATCGAATTAAAACACTGACTACAATTCATTTAAATGGAAATTTTCAATTACTTTGTCAGTACGCACATATATTATTCGAAGATAAAGCCAAACAGTGGTATTGGCGATATCACAAACATATGCAAAGTTTATTTACATGGGATGAACTATGTATTGCGCTAAAGCGACAATTTAAAGACACTTCTACTGATTTTGATGTAAACGATGACATGAGAAGGCGAAAACAAAAATTAAATGAAAACTTTGAGGAGTTTTTAGATACTTTAATGTGTATGAGTGATAAACTTCGAACTCCACTAAGTGAACAGGAATTAGTAGAAATTATTATAAGGAATTTAAAATCAGAATTGAGGCACGAACTTCTTCACGTCAATATTTCAGATATTTCTGTTTTAAGGTGCGAAGTTAGAAAACATGAGAAGTTCTTGGAAGATGTAAAACAATCTCAAAATTATTTAAAGTTCGGAGCTCGACGTCAAGTATCTGAATTAGAACATGAAATTCGAAAAGATGAAGAAAATATTGAAGAAGAATTGGATGTGATTGATTTGTCTTCTTTAAAGTGCTGGAATTGTGAATGTAAAGGTCATAAATATCAAGATTGTCTTTCACCTCGACGGATTTTTTGCTATGGATGTGGGGCTTTAAATACTTACAAGTGCAGTGTATCACACAAGTTGATAATGCTTGCACAGTGAATGCAACAAAGAACTAATAAAGTATCAATAACATTACTTTCTTTGTATGCATGCATGTGGTGCAATGCTGAACTGCTTACGATTAATTTTTTGAGTGACACATTTCTGTTTGAGTGCAATTGTAAATATAAAATACGATGATTGGTCAAACAGAAATGTGAATACGATACTTCATAGTATTGAAAGAGAAAACAATAACATTTGTGTATTTAGAATAAGTTAGAAAGGTTAAGATTTATTTTCAAAATTAGTATATAAGCCAAAGCAAAAATAGAATAAAATCAGACTTTAATTTGTTTAACATAAATCGGCTCTTTAGCCTTGTTTTCTTCTTAAAGTTTCAAAACTTCTTTTGGCAGTTCTTTTGAACGCCTAAGTTTTAGCTGGGACCCCCTCAGCTGTATTAAAATAAAAATAGGGGCTATAGGGACTCCCATTACAAAGACACATAATATTACATGGCAATCCTGCAAAATCGAACAATTACATAAAGACACAGTATTTTACCGAAATGTCAGAATCAGAAATACAAGAAATCGTAAACCGCTGGGAGAAGTATATCAAAGAAAACTGCAGCGAAGAGTACGAGCCTGCCGTCACACGAAACACGCTGGAAGCAGCACCAGTTTATATACCACTTCCACGTAATGCTGGCCCGAAACCGATCACGATTGAAGAGTACAGAAGAAGGAACAGAAAGCCAAATAACAACCAAGCACAGGGTAAAACCAAAAAAAAGATCAAGAAGAAAAGAGCCGGAAGAAAATTTCAAAAGCGGAAAGAGTTAGCCATACTCTACAAAGAATTAACCCTAGCAACAACACTAGACGCAAAGAAAAAAATTCAAAATAAAATTAAATCTCTAAAATACAAAAATTATTAAAATGAATTTTCCAATGTTTTAAATTCCGAAATTTTAATATAAAGTTTTCTATAAATACGTTATTTATTCTAATGGTAGGACCCAGGGAAATAAAATAAAAAACAAAATGGGAAAACAACAGAGCAAAGCGGAAATCCAAGAGAACATTGTAAACAACGGCGAAGGAAAAAATACTACCAATATTATACCAGAATATATCATAACTTTAATCATAATAGCATTAATATTATATATGAGTTATAAAATTAACACTTATTTCAAAAATTATGTTCGAAAACACAAAAACAGAGTTAGCACAAATAATGCTATTACAGAAGTTTAAAAATAAATAAAACATATATAAATAGATTCAATTTGTAATTGTAAATTATAATAAATTATTTAAATGGAGAAAAATATTTTTGATTTAAACGAAATACTAAAGATTCTAAAGAAAAATCAAAGCAGAACATACACAGAAAAGACAGTTAAAAGCAAATTGGAAGCGATAGAAAAAATAAAAGAAGATTTTCAATCGAATACCCTCGAAGAAGAAAACGAAGAAAAAGTATCTTCTCTAAGGTTAGAATTTAATAGCACGTATGCCAGAATTAAAGAATTATTGTTAGAAAATCAGAAAGAATTAGAACAACAAAATACCACAATGGCATCATTTAGTTTAGAAACCGTTTCAAAAGCTTTACCATTGTTTACTGGTAATTTCATAGAACTTGAAAGTTTCTTAATAACAGCGGAGTTGATAAACAAATCCCTATCAGCAACAGCAAAAGTAGATTTTCTTCAACACGTTTATTATGCTAAACTAACATCTAACGTTAGAACAGCGATAGGAAGTTACATCAAACCAGAAAACTTTGAGGAATTAAAAGAATTATTAGAAAAAAGATACAAAACCACTAAAACAATACCAGAATTACAAAACAAGCTTGGTACATTATTCCAAGGAAAAATGTCAGTTAATTCATTTAAAGACAAAATATTATGTATAATAGACAGCCTAAATAAGCTAGGGATAGAAGAACTAGGAAATACTGCGACAGTAGCAGAAAAGAACATAATAGTTAGACTAAATAATAAATTAGCACTAGACACTTTCAAAAAAGGACTACATGAAGACTTCAAATCGACCATATACGCGTCTCGACCAACCACATTGCAAGAAGCATCAGAACTTGCAAGTGAACTTGAAAATGAAAAGAAGATAACTGATAACGCCATTCTACATATCAGAAAAGAGAAATCACGGTATCAATCACAAAATCACAACAGAAATAATAACACATTTACTAACTACAACAATAACAGTTCTCATAACAACCAAAACTTAAACCGAAATAGTTACACAAGAAATACCAATTATGGTAATAGTAACAATAACTCGCCAAGAAACAACAACTTCTCTAGAAACAATAACTTCAACAATAATAGAAATAATTTCAATAATAGAAATAATTTCAGTACCAATAGGAATAACAGCAGTTACAGAAGAAACTTTAACAATAACCAAGATTACACCAACAGAAACAACAATAGGTATGTACACACCATACAAAGTTCGGGAAACGAAGTAGGCTCGGAATACATAAGTATTCCGGAGAGCCAGAACTAAGAATACATAGGATATGTGCGAACAGAACAAATTTTATAAATACAAAATATAAGAATAAAATATTGACATTCCTTATCGACACAGGCGCTGACATATCACTTTGTCGTATGCGTAAAGACTTTGAAGGTGAACAATTTAAACCAGAACAAAAATGTAAACTGACTGGAATCACAAAAGAAGAAATATACTCTTTAGGCACAATAGAACTTGAACTCTCCTTATCAAATGAAAAATGTAAACATTCTTTCCAACTAGTAAATTCAGATTTCCCTATAGAAACAGATGGCGTAATTGGTAGAGACTTTCTGCAAAAATATCTTTGTAAAATTGATTACGAGACATTTACAATTTCTCTATTTATAAATGAGTCTACCACAATTCTACCCATGCAATCAAAACCAATTTCTTTATTACAAATAACAATACCGCCCAGAACAGAAATTATTCAAGCCATAAAATTAGAACTAAAAGAAGATTGCGTCATATTTAATAAACAATTACAAGAGGGAATATTTTTAAGTAATTCAATAGCACCCAAAAGCGGCATGACACACATAAAAATTTTAAACACAACAAACGACTACGTAACAATAAAAGGCATTCAACTTCAGGCTGACCCACTTAAAAATTATGAGATATTAAGTTACAATAATATGAACAATAACGAACGTTTTGAAAGAATAGTGAATGAACTAAAATTAGACCATAATGACAAATTTGCAAAAGCACAATTAATAGGAATATTTAAACAATATCAAAACGTTTTTCATTTAGAAGACGATAAATTAACCGTCACAATTTTTACAAACAAACAATCACGACCTAGGACAACACACCAGTTTATATAAAAAACTATAGACTACCACACTCACATACTGAAATAATAAATGAACAAGTACAAAAAATGCTTGATGACGAAATAATAGAACCATCAATTAGCCCATATAATGCTCCACTCCTTTTGGTACCAAAGAAAAATATAGAAGATAAAAAGAAAAAAAAAAGACTTGTTGTAGATTTTAGAAAACTTAATGATAAAATTGTCAATGACAAGTTTCCTTTAACTGGATTAGAAGACATTTTGGACAAATTAGGTAGAGCAAAATGGTTTTCTACACTCGATATGACCAGTTCCTTTCACCAAATTGAGTTAAATAAAGAATCCAGACCACTAACTGCTTTTTCTACACCACAAGGCCATTTTCAATTTAAAAGACTTCCATTCGGATTAAAAATTTCTTCAAATAGTTTTCAAAGAATGCTTACAATAGCACTATCTGGACTAGAATCTGAAGCATTTCTTTACGTTGATGACGTAATTGTGTACGGATGTAGTTTAAATCATCACAATCAAAATTTAATAAAAGTACTAGACCGATTACAAAAATACAATCTAAAACTAAATCCAAAGAAATGTTGTTTTTTAAGACCAGAAGTAGTTTACTTAGGACATTTAATAACAAAAGACGGAGTAAAAACAGACCCATCCAAATACGAAGTAATCAAAAACTATCCAGTACCGAAAAACGCGGACGAAGTAAGACGATTCGTTGCATTCTGCAACTACTACAGAAAATTTATACCAAACTTTGCCGACATTGCAAAACATTTGAACTCACTATTAAAGAAATCAACTAAATTTATTTGGACGGAACAATGCCAACATGCTTTTGAAGACTTAAAAGAAAAATTAATGAACCCACCAGTATTGCAATATCCGGATTTTGATAAACCATTTATTTTAACAACTGACGCATCAAACTATGAGTTAGGAGCAGTATTATCTCAAGGCGAAATAGGTCAAGATTTACCAATCTCATACGCTAGTAATTCATTACAAAAACATGATATTAACAAACCAGTAATTGAAAAAGAACTTCTAGCAATTCACTGGAGCATAAATTTCTTTAAACCTTACTTATATGGCAGAAAATTTATTGTAGTCACAGACCACAGACCATTAATTTCACTATTTGCACACAAGAATCCCTCATCAAAGATGACAAGAATAAGACTGGATTTAAGTGACTATGACTTCACAATCGTTTATAAAAAAGGAAAAATGAATACAAATGCTGATGCACTTTCTAGGATAGAACTAGATTCAGACATTGTAACGACACGGTTTTCCGCTGGTGGCTGGGATAGCTTAGTCGCGTCCAGGGTCGGTACATAAATAGAAAAATAACACGACTTAAGGCTTTCTTTCGTAAACTTGTTTATTTATTGAATCAAGTAAAATAATTAGAAATAACAATGATTTGTTCTGAGACACAGCGTTCTAACAACGATCGCTTAGTTCGCCCGTAGGTGTGGACGTTCTGGGGAATTATACAATTCCTCGCCAAAACACGACACACGCTATGGGATGACCACCACGATCGTAGTCCAGCACCAGAGGGAATTTAAGGGAATTATACAATTCCTCACCCAAACGTCCTCTGTAGGCTGTTGACCACGGCTTGCCTACCTTCTAAACGAAACAACTTCCACGATTTTATTACGGGAACGAATTCTTAGCCACCGAAATCAGTCAACAAGTAATTGAAAAAAAACAACTGGAAACCACTTCAGGGAACTATACAATTCCTCACCAAAGCAGCCTACAGTGTATCGAGTTAAGCAAAACAAGAAAAACCACCTCAGGGAATTATACAATTCCTCACTAAGGCAGCCTTTAGTGTATAGTGAACTAATGGCAGTTGATGCTGAGCATAAGAATTATTTTGGGGAATTATACAATTCCTCACCAAACTAGCTCTTACCTACAGGTCTCCTGCTAGCCGACTGATCACTTTCTTTACAATGTTGCTGCCTTTATTCTTGTGTTTGCTTGTGCACACACACATACTCTCACACACGCATGTGTTGACAAATAAACAGCTGTGCTCTTATTAATGGTTGTATTTTCACTCCAATGAGCATTTTAGTTGACATGTAGGTGGCGGGGCCGTTATATTTGAATTTCGACTGGAAGAACGCTGCATTATCATTCGGTTATTTAAATAATATATAAAAAGATGTACTACAATGTTAAATATATTTGGTGCCAATATAAATTTATATAAATGATTTAATGCAAATAAAATTAGGAATTCAATACTTATTTGATTAAAAAAAAGAATAATAATATAAAAATAACAATACTAATAAAATAATAATATTTCAAATATAGTGTTGTTGGTGTTGGGCAAAACGAGGGCGCCGACTTTGGCCGTGACACTTCTCCCCCTCGTCGCACAACGCAGTGCGTAGACATTCTTCATCTTCGGCAGCCAGGTCACTCGAACGTTGCCACTCCGAGCTATGTTGATGCGATAACGCTGTCCCTCTATGTCCCGCACCAGCCGTTGTGGTTGGTGGCCAGACCTGGCCTGTAGTATGCCCTCGATTTCTGTCTTTAGTTCCGTGGGGACTTGGGACCAATCGATTTCTTTATGGCTAGTTGGTATGGGTGGGGTCTTACTAGGTCCGGATGATGACGGAGCTCCCTCTAATCTAGCGGCTACCGCTTCGGTAGGGTCCGTGGGGGTATCTGTGGAGGTGGAGTTTGGCGGAATGGCGATGGGCGTAGGGCTTCCCACCAGTGTGGGAGTCGATGGGTTGCTCTCGGCTTGTCCTCTGGAGTCTGCCGCTAGGTGGTTCGAGGTCGGTAACAGGATTTGGGGTGTTTCCGACTTCTGTCGAGTAGTCGGTACCACTATTTTTACGACAAACGCCTTTTCATAATATTGAAATCCGAGGCGCTGGTATTGCCTCTCCTGAAATTCCCAAGATGCATAACCCTGTCGTCGTGGTGGCGATGGCGGTCGGTAATTTTCCCATTCGCTGGACTCCGGTGAACTAGGAGGGGAGGGTGCTCTGGGTGGCGGACGGTCCAATTGGGTGTCGTTAGCCCCGAAAAATGTGCGATATATATCGTCTATTAAGTCGTGGTCCACGAAATCAAGCTCTTCCAGTGGAATTAACTCCTCGTGTGAGTTTGGTGGTTCGGGGGTTATTGGCGGAGCAGGGCAGTCCGTAGCCACAACCTCTTCGTCGGGTAGCGTTTGGTGTGCATTGAGCACTATGTTGTCATGGTAGACCGTGGATGGTGTATCCTTATTCTCCTTCTGTGCGGTCATTCGGTAGCAAAAGGCGGGCTTTGGACGGTTGTTGCCCGGCGTATTTGTTTGCATTGGGGCCGATTGGGCTAGGGACTTCTGCCGTTTCCTGGTTTTAGCAGGGCGTGCGTATGACGTGTTTCCTTTGCTAGTGCTGGGGACATCGTCGTCGCTTAAAAATATTGTTCTTCGTATTTTGGCCTGCTCTCTCTTGAGGTTTTCTTGAAATCTCTGGCAAGTCTTCTCGAATTTTTTTCGCTCGGCACCCCGATCAGGGGGTGTTGTTGGATGGAGATGTGATCTATAAATAGAGTAGGAAGACGAATTATTACTAGTTAGTGGTGGTATTCTTTGAGGTCACTGAGGTGTGCAGTACGGTCGTCGTTCGTTTCGTTGTCTCTGATTTTTACTATAACCGGCGACACAAATCCTGTGACCGTATATGGCCCCGCATATTTCGGTGCCAGTTTGGCCGCAAAATTTTCGCTTGCTTTTGAGAGCGGGTGTTGTCGGGCCAACACTTCCTCACCAATTTGTGGTTTCCACCGTCGCCGTCTTAGATTATAGTGGCGCTGCTGTTTCTGCGAAGCCTTGTCTAAATTCCTCCTCACAATTTTAAATACTTCCTGGAGTTCGTTGGCCCTCTCGTTTAGTGGGATTACTGGCCCCTGTCCCTATCGTTACTTCGTCATATAACGTTTTTGGGAGGCGTGGTTCCCGTCCTTGAGTTAGGTAGGCTGGTGAGTAACCTGTAGATTCGGCCGTGCTCGAGTTGATAGCAAGCATGATTTCTGGCAAAAACTCATCCCAGGTATTGTGGTGTTTACCGGAGAACTGTGCAATAATGGTTTTAATGGTACGATTGGCCCTTTCTGTTGGATTTTCCTGGGGGGTGTACGGGGCAGTAAACTGTTGCATCACTCCCATTTCGTTCAGGAATCGGCTAAATATTCGTGCAGTAAATTGGGTTCTATTATCGGTGATGATTCTTTTTGGTACCCCATATCTAGCCAGTATTCGTTCCCTGAAGGCCTTAATCAGTCCTTCGGCCGTAGCCTTGCGAAGGGGCACCAGCTCACAACACTTTGAGAAACGGTCAAAAAACACCAACAGGTTTGTGTTCCCATGCTTAGTTCGGGGCAGAGGTCCCACGAAATCTGCGCACACAGTTGCCCATGGTTCTTCCGGAATTCGGGTGAGCATTTCACCTGCTGGTAGTTGTTGGCTGACTTTATACCTTTGGCAGGACTCACATTTACGAACGTAGCGGCTAACGTCAGTAGCCATCCCGGGCCAAAAGTATCGGCTGGCCACTTTGTTGAGGGTTTTTCTGGTACCTAGATGGCCACCCGCTGCGCTATCATGGTTTTCTCCTATTACTTGCGTTCGTAATGGAGTGGGGACGCACAATTTCCAGGGTGTGCAATCTTCGTCGTGATTTCCACGGGTGGTGTGTTTGTATAATTGGTTGTTGATTATACTGAAATTCGGGAACTTATCGGGTTGCTCCCGCACTTCGGCCATCCGGCGCTTCACCCAGATGCATTCTTTATTGTTCGAGATTTTTGCCAAATTTAAGGTGTCTAACGGTTGTCGTGACAAGGCATCAGCCACAACATTTTGTTTACCCTTGCGATATTGAATGGAGCATTGATGTTGCTGTAGCTCTAATGCCCAGCGGGCGAGTCGAAATGTTGGGTTATCTATGCTGTTCAACCATTTTAGAGATAAGTGGTCGGTAACTACCACGAACCGGTAACCTTGCAAGTATGGCCTCATTTTACGGATTCCCCAGATGATCGCCAAGCATTCCTTTTCGGTGGCGGAATAATTTTTTTCGGCTTCGATGAGATGTCTGCTTGCATAGGCTATAACTCGCTCGGTTCCCTCAAGATTTTGAGTCAATACGACCCCTAATCCGTATTCGCTGGCATCGGTTTGTAGTGTGAATGTCTTGGTGAAGTCAGGGCAGGCTAGTACTGGGGCCTCTGTTAGTCTGGTTTTTAAGAGCTCAAACGCTTTTTGCTGCTCTTCCTCCCATTTCCAATGTTTACCCTTTTGGAGTAGTTGGGTTAATGGTTTGGATATCGTGGCAAATTCAGGCACAAAGCGGCGATACCAGGAGGTTACCCCCAAAAACCTTCGTACTTCTTTGACATTTGTGGGTGGTTTCATGTTGGTAACTGCGGCGACCTTTTCTGGGTCTGTTTGGATTCCATCTCGAGTGATTACGTGTCCGAGATATTTGGTCTTGGTCTTGAAAAATTCACATTTTTCCGCATTCAATTTTAGATTGGCAGCGCGCAACCGACGGAATACCTCTCTTAAATTTTCCAAATGTTCTTCAAACGAAGCCCCGATTACGATTATATCGTCTAAATATGCAAACGCGTACGGTTCCATCTCTGGTCCAATGACACTATCCAGTGCTCGTTGGAACGTCGCTGGGGCCGAGTGCAGACCAAACGGCATAACCCGCCATTGATACAATCCTCTACCGGTTACTGCAAACGCTGTGTACTTTTTGCTGTCCTCTGATAGTGGGATCTGCCAGTATCCATCTTTTAGATCGAGGCTACTTATGAATTTTGCATTTCTGAGTCTGTCGAGGATGGTATCAATGCGAGGCAGTGGATATGCATCTGGAATTGAACGAGCATTTAACTGCCTAAAATCCATGCATACTCTCCATTTGCCATTCTTCTTCTTGACTAGCGTAATTGGGAAGCTGTAAGGACTTCGCGAAGGCTCGATGCAACCCCGGGCAATGAGCTCGTTTACCTCGTCATCGATAAGGGCCTGCATAGCTGGGTTTCGCTGGGCGTATCTCAATTTAATAGGACGTTCGTCTTTCATCACAATTTTGTGTTCGGCAATATTGGAGCAACCCTGAATATTGTCGAACTTAGGCAACTCTTCGGCAAAAAATCTGTCAATCTCCGCTTGGTATTTTATGGGGTTGTCTGCCGCCACTTCAGCCGTACTACCACCTGTAGGATTTACTTTTAATGAAGTTATCACGCTTACCTTTGTATTTTCTTTGCCGCTGTAGTCCTTCTGCGGGGAACGTCTTGGAGCCCTGGGTTCATAACGCGCTACCAGTCCGGCACATTTAAAACTACTGTTAAGTTTCTTTAAGGCGTCGAGCCCAAGAATGAGGTCCTCGAGTGCCTCTTTCATTACCAGAAAATCGCACCATGTGGTTATATTTCCAAGGGTTATATTGAGTCGTATTCCTTCCGTAATAAGTTTCTTGGAGCCGTCCGCCAAGAATACTTCGAAACTAGTTGGGACGTATTTGGGCTGCTTCTCCAGCCGTTTTGCCAACCTAGGTGAAATAAAACCGGTGATTAATTGCCCTTTTATCTGTATTAGAGCTTTTAGTTTTTCTTCTTCCCATCTTAAAACTGTTTTATTGTTATGGGGAGCGTGTGTGAGTTGTGGTTGAGTGGGGATCGTGGGGTTAGACTGGCCTTCGCGCAGTATTCGGTGGTGTTCGCCACGAGTGGGGCCATTCGTAGGTGGTATGCTTTCCAAATCATCTGCTAGTTGGACCAACTCGCTCAGGTTCGTAAAATCGCTTCGACGAATGTACCACTGGTGTTCTGGGTGGGCATTCCGGAAGATTCTCTCCAGCTTTTGTTTCTCCGTTAGTTTGGTGGGTCTCATCAAATTTTGGAGCGCCAGTAGATAATCTTTGAATGCCTCCCTGGGACGTTGCGTTCTCCTTCGAATTTCATCTTCGAGCTTTTCGAAATAGTGCGGAGGAAGAAAAAATGCGTAAAAATCATCTTTAAATCGGGACCACTGTTCCCAGTGCTTGTTATTATTCCTGAACCATGTGAGGGCCCTCTCACGTAACAGTTCTGGCATGACCCGGGGAAGCTGGTTCACATCCGCGTCGTACATTTCTGCCAGTTCTTCTATGCGTTCGATGAAACCCAAGGGATCCTTACCGTCGTTGTATTTTATACCCCATTTTCGCACTAATTCAACGACTGTCACACGTTCTTCGTTGGATGTTGGGGATTTGGCATAATTAACCGAACCGCCATTATCTCCTACGGGCATGGTCGATAAACCGCCACCGTCTGTTTTTGATGGGGATGACTGGTAGTTATACTCTGTCTCAGTGGCCGTTGGTAATTTGAGCGTTCTGGCACTGGATGTGGCTTCGTGCTTCATTTGTAACTCTAGGAGTTGTGGTAATCTTTCTTCGGGGTGTTCACGCGATAAAAATTTTGCTAGCCGCTTACGCATGTCTTCTACGTTGCCGGTGGCATCTTGCTCGAACCGAGTTAAATATTTCACCAACTCGTCCTTTTTCAGGGAGTATGCCCAGGAAGTGCGCAACATTTTGAAAGATATCGAAGGGGGAGCTTCACCACACTGCACAACACAAATCCTTTATATTTATAAATATATATACGTTTCTATATTTTAAAAATTTTAAATATTATATCTAAATTTTTTTTCTTAACACAAGTTATCATAAAAATTTTATTTTTATTTTTTTGTTATTAAAAAAAATTATTTATGAAAATTAGAATTCATCAGTCGGCCATTATTATTTTATTTTTAAATGATGGACAAAAAAAAATTATGTCCCTGCTCGGGCGCCAATGTAACGACACGTTTTTCCGCTGGTGGCTGGGATAGCTTAGTCGCGTCCAGGGTCGGTACATAAATAGAAAAATAACACGACTTAAGGCTTTGTTTCGTAAACTTGTTTATTTATTGAATCAAGTAAAATAATTAGAAATAACAATGATTTGTTCTGAGACACAGCGTTCTGCCAACGATCGCTTAGTTCGCCCGTAGGTGTGGACGTTCTGGGGAATTATACAATTCCTCGCCAAAACACGACACACGCTATGGGATGACCACCACGATCGTAGTCCAGCACCAGAGGGAGTTTAAGGGAATTATACAATTCCTCACCCAAACGTCCTCTGTAGGCTGTTGACCACGGCTTGCCTACCTTCTAAACGAAACAACTTCCACGATTTTATTACGGGAACGAATTCTTAGCCACCGAAATCAGTCAACAAGTAATTGAAAAAAAAACAACTGGAAACCACTTCAGGGAATTATGCAATTCCTCACCAAAGCAGCCTACAGTGTATCGAGTTAAGCAAAACAAGAAAAACCACCTCAGGGAATTATACAATTCCTCACTAAGGCAGCCTTTAGTGTATAGTGAACTAATGGCAGTTGATGCTGAGCATAAGAATTATTTTGGGGAATTATACAATTCCTCACCAAACTAGCTCTTACCTACAGGTCTCCTGCCAGCCGACTGATCACTTTCTTTACAATGTTGCTGCCTTTATTCTTGTGTTTGCTTGTGCACACACACATACTCTCACACACGCATGTGTTGACAAATAAACAGCTGTGCTCTTATTAATGGTTGTATTTTCACTCCAATGAGCATTTTAGTTGACATGTAGGTGGCGGGGCCGTTATATTTGAATTTCGACTGGAAGAACGCTGCATTATCATTCGGTTATTTAAATAATATATAAAAGATGTACTACAATGTTAAATATATTTGGTGCCAATATAAATTTATATAAATGATTTAATGCAAATAAAATTAGGAATTCAATACTTATTTGATAAAAAAAAGAATAATAATATAAAAAAACAATACTAATAAAATAATAATATTTCAAATATAGTGTTGTTGGTGTTGGGCAAAACGAGGGCGCCGACTTTGGCCGTGACAACATATTAAAAGAAATGATACCACAAGAAAATGACGAAAAAGAAAAAAAAGTATTAATAACGACAGGGGGTATGCAAAATAAGTTAAACAATGAGGCAAATAAAATAATAGATAATGAGCAAAATGAAGAGAAAAATGATATAGATAATAATACACGTGTAGAAGAAAATAATATGGAAAAATGTAATTCTCAGAAGCCTGATCAACTTCAAATATGGGAATGCATATCCTTTAATGACGTCAAAAATATAAAAAAATTGCAATTTAATAAAATTGAAAATATAGAAGAAAATGATATAATTATTGAAGATAATATTGTGCACATTGGACATAATGATAATTCATCGAAACCAGTTTCGACCATGAAGAAGTTATATGCCAAAAATAAGATTAATAATAACAAAGTAAGTAACGATAATTCTCCGAAACTAGATTCGACTATGAAGAAGTTACATACAGAAAATATAAATAAAAATAATATGCATGCAAGATTCAGTGATAACTCAGCGAAACTAGATTCGATTCTGAGGAAACTGATATCTAAAATGAATACAGAAAATATAAAAGAATTAGCGCTTTCAACTGAAGATAAAATATTTAAAATATATACTAAAGAAGAATTGAAAAAAGCATATGCAAAAATAAGAATAAATAATAAAAGTCCTCAACTGAAAATATTAATATATAACGCCCCAAAAAGAATAACAGATGACATTTTAAAATATAAACTGATTGACCAATTCCACAATACCACCCACGCTGGACACTTAGGAATAAGAAAAACAATCATTAAATTAAAACAACGATACATCTGGAAGAACTTGAACAAAATGGTAAAACAATTTGTATCTCATTGCGGCAGTTGTAACAAAAATAAACAGACAAAACACATAAAAGAACCACTAACACTAACAAACACACCAAACAATAGTTTTAAAGTGATTTCAATTGACACCGTTGGTCCTCTTCGCATATAAAATGACTACCGCTACATCTTAACAATGCAATGTGAGCTAACAAAATTTGTCGTTGCACATCCAATGCTGAAAAAGATGCACTTGTCACAGCAAAAACATTAGTTGAACATTTTATTTTAAAATATGGTCAATTTAAGGTACTTAAATCCGACAGAGGAACAGAATTTACAAATGATTGATAATGCTTGCACAGTGAATGCAACAAAGAACTAATAAAGTATCAATAACATTACTTTCTTTGTATGCATGCATGTGGTGCAATGCTGAACTGCTTATGATTAATTGTTTGAGTGACACATTTCTGTTTGAGTGCAATTGTAAATATAAAATACGATGATTGGTCAAACAGAAATGTGAATACGATACTTCATAGTATTGAAAGAGAAAACAATAACATTTGTATATTTAGAATAAGTTAGAAAGGTTAAGATTTATTTTCAAAATTAGTATATAAGCCAAAGCAAAAATAGAATAAAATCAGACTTTAATTTGTTTAACACAAATCGGCTCTTTAGCCTTGTTTTCTTCTTAAAGTTTCAAAACTTCTTTTGGCAGTTCTTTTAAACGCCTTAGTTTTAGCTGGGACCCCCTCAGCTGTATTAAAATAAAAATAGGGGCTATAGGGACTCCCATTACAAAGACACATAATATTACAAAAGCCAAATTGTGATCAGTGTGCATCAAAAAGCAAATATTTAAACTCCAAAGTGGATGTGAGACCAAAATTGGGATCACATCCACAAACAAAATTTCGGAATTAGAAGCTGATATTATATTAGATACAGCTGATGTATCTTTAGAACAAAATATGAAATATCATATTCGTGTGGAAAATCATTTTAATAAAATAAACAAGGGAAGTTCTGATTGTTTTATAAGCAAAACACGGTCTGCATGTAGAATAAATAATTTTTGGAAAAATCGTAGAAAATTACGGAAACATATAATTCCAACTCTAGAAAACAAGAGTTGTGATAATAGACCTTATGTGAATGTACATGTTTTTGGGAAAATTTTTCTCTCACTATTAGATAGTGGTGCTTCAATTACTTGTTTCAGTAGTAATTTGGCTGAGGATATTATTTCTAAAAATATACCAGGTTTAACGAAATTCTCTGGAAATGTAAGAACTGCTGACGGTCAAAGGCAACAGGTAGTGGGTTCTATTTTAACAAAAATTTTATTTGATAAACGAATCAAAATGCTGGAAGCTTTGATAATACCAAGTTTGAGGCAGAATATTATATGCGGTATGGATTTTTGGAAAGAGTTTAATATTCAAATTATTACAAACATGCCTGAAATATCAAGCTTAGAACAGGAGTATAATAGTTACCCGCTTACAAATTCCGAACGTCAGAAATTAAATGCAGCAATCAACTTGTTCCCATCTTCAGAGAAAGAAGGCTTAAGTAAAACGTCTTTTATACAGCATATTATTGATACTGGTAATGATTAACCAATTAAGCAGAGGTTTTATCCTATCTCCCCTGCAAGAGAAAAAATTCTATGTGAAGAAATAGACAGGATGATTAAATTAGGAGTAATAGAGGAAGCTGACATTTCACCATGGTCTTCACCGGGAGTTTTGATAGTAAAACCAGGAAAAGTACGATTTTGTTTAGACTCAAGAAAGTTAAATGATGTCACTATTAAGGATGCATATCCCATGCCTAATATCGATGGTATAATTTCTCGCTTATCAGCTGTTAGGATAATATCGAAAATTGATTTGAAGGATGCCTTCTGGCAGATTCCTCAGACAAAGTTAAAGCAATTTCAGACTATCCTGTTCCAAAATCTGTTAAACAAGTTCGGCAATTTCTGGGACTGACCGGTTGGTATAGAAGTTTTGTAGAAGATTATGCTACCATTACATTTCCTTTAACTGAACTCCTTTCTAAAAATAAATCTTTAACTTGGACCAACGAAGCTCAAGAATCTTTTGATAAGTTGAAAAGTATGTTAACATCAGCACCATGTTTGGTACATCCAAATTATAATGAACCATTTATTGTACAATGTGATGCCAGCCAGGTAGGAGTTGGTGCTGTATTGGCTCAAAAAGATGAGAACGGAGTTGAAAGACCTATTTCTTATATGTCTCAAAAATTAAATAAGGCCCAACGAAATTATAGTGTGACGGAGTTAGAATGTTTTGCTGTATTTCTAGCTATTAAGAAGTTAAGAAAATACATAGAAGGTCATGATTTTATTGTTATAACCGATCACGCCGCGTTAAAGTGGTTAATGAACCAGAAGGATTTGAATGGAAGACTTGCAAGATGGGCACTTAAATTACAGGGTTATAATTTTAAGGTAGAATATAGAAGAGGAAAGGAAAACATCGTTCCAGATGCATTATCCAGAAGTTTTGATATTGCGCAAATTGGAAAAGATGAACTAGAGAAAGAAAGAAGTTTTATTTGCCTGTCATAATCCCCCTTCTTCCGTACATAATGGTATTGGCAAAACATTAGAACGTATACGTAGATACTTTTACTGGACAGGAATGGTTGTTGATGTAAAGCATTATATACAGGAGTGTGAAAGTTGTAAAACATCAAAAACTCCAAATCAAATTTTGCGACCTCCAATGGGTAATATGCTTGAGTCAGAGCGTCCCTTTCAGAAACTGTATATTGATTTAATTGGACCATTTCCCAGAAGTACACAGGGAAATATTGGTATACTTATTATATTGGATCATTTTTCAAAATTTACATTTATAAAACCTTTAAAAAAGTTTTGCTCTAAGCATATTATTCGAATTTTAAAAGAGGATATATTTCATTGTTACGGTGTTCCGGAAATAGTAATATCAGATAATGGTAGTCAATTTAGATGCAAATATTTTCAGTGTTTATTAAATGAGTTTGGTGTGAAGCACATTTTTACTGCCATTCATGCACCTCAGTTTAACGCTAGTGAAAGGGTTAATCGTAGTATTAATGAAGCTCTTAGGTCTTACACTCGAAATGATCAAAGGAAGTGGGATTTATATCTAAGTTGCATAAATAGCTCATTACGAAATAGTATACACCAATCCTTAGGACAATCACCTTATTTTATTGTATTTGGTCAAAACATGATAACACATGGGAATGATTACCAGTTGTTGAAGAATTTAAGTTTATTGCAGAAAAACCCTGAATTAAACAGGACTGACAGATTTAGTTATATTCGTGACATGATTGGAAAAAGAATGAAGGAGTCAAACGAAAACAATAGGAAGTATTATAATTTGCGTAGTAAAAACAGAACATTTGATGTAGGTCAGATAGTAATACGCAGGAATTTTGCACAAAGTAATTTTCTTCAACATTTTAATGCTAAATTAGCTCTAATTGGCATTAGAGCAAAGGTATTGAAAAAGATTGGTAAACTTCTTGAAGATTGTGAATCGAAGCATTCTGCAACATATCATGCCAAGGATATTTGGTTATAGTAATTTAATTAATAATTTTTTTTTTATTTTTTTTTTAAAGGTAGTGTATTTTGTAGTAAATTACTACCTTTACATAATATACTTTTTTAATAAAAAATTAAATAAAATGATATGCTTAGTTTTAAATTTTTGTGTGATGTCAAATTGAAAAATAAAAATTTTCATTATTATAATTTTTATTTGAATTTTGAAATCGGAAGGAAAATAAGTTTTATGACTGTGGAAGAAATTTGGTCATATTTTAATAATAAATATTTTAACATATATAATTAATAGTGTAAAGGATATTTTCGATTCTTCGTTTCTACTGAAATATTCCCTGTCAAAACACAAAAGAAGTTAACAAACCAGCGGAAATAATCTATAGTTTAATTCAGGTTAGGATCCTTTATTGGGATCCTAGTAGATAGGTAATGGGGACGGGCGACATGTTTTGGGAATTAAAAACCGGGAAAATGTCGTCCACCTCCATTACCTCAAAAGTGATGCCAACCCTGTCCCGAATGGGGGGATTTTGGGGATTTTTATGCCGAGATTTTGTGTGTGTTCGGTTGTGTGTGTGTGGTTGTGTGTGTGTGTGGTTGTGTGTGTGTGGTTGCGCGTGTATGGTTGTGTGTATGGAAGATTGATTCTTTCTGTGTATGTGTATTTATACTTGTGTGTACAGCTTATGTTGTTATTGTAAAGAAACGTTGTGCTTACAGTTCATGGATGTATGTATATGTGGGTGTTTGCATGTGTGTATGTATGTGTGTATGTGTGCATATGGATGTGTGTTTATGTATTTAATTGTGTTTCTGCCGGTGTCGGATACTTTTGTTGTAGTGGTAGACAAACATTATACCCATGTAGGAAATATCGATTTTGAAAAATGTATTGACTCGCTTTCGACTTGTCACCAGTACTACTCTATAATTATCACCCATACAATACTTTGTGCTATAGACATCTAGCATATGCTTGTTATTGAAAACCTACTAGTAATACTGAAACAATTGACAAGGTACTGACTACGTAGTTCTTATCGGATGTGGAGACATACCAACCAGACAGTTAGTTACTGATACATTTCTATAATTTACGTACATACGTACAAATGAATGTATGTATATTGACAAGATGATAGAAACAAACTTATTATATCAAAATTGTCTCTAGAATTTTAGTGTTGCTACAAAGACACTTGGTTCTCAGTCTGACTGTAGGGTAGCGACAAGGGATCTGTGTAATTGTGTGTATGTAGTGATTGTTATTTGATAGACTTTGGTTTGCTGTTTTAAGTTATCGCATTTATGTTAGCGATTTCTGGGGAAATAATCTAATAGGTGCAGAGAGTGGCAACCCTGTTGTAAATGGCAGTGGATAGGGAATGTATTTGGTAATGTATGTTTATGTTGTTGGATTTGAAGAATATCATTGCTTGTGGGAATTATATCATCACTTTTTCATACATATTTACAAATGAATGTAAATATGTTTTCAAGGCTATTGACGTTGCTATTCTTATGGAGATAGAAAATATTGTGTTGACATAGGCTTTATATGTGCAAGGGAATTTCAGATGTTAAATGCTTTGAATCCAGTCAGGTTGATACGAAGAGCTTTTGACTAGGGGTAATGTTATTTTTTTTTTTCTTTTCAATATATTTTACTTTAATGAAACAATTATATAAAATAGCTTTTAGAGTAATATATTAAAAACTGCTCGTACCTTTGTATTACAAACTGATGCTAGCGATTTTTTTTCTTCTGGTTGTTGCTGTGTATATGAATTTCATCATATATCGTAATACCAAAAGAGAATTGTGGAAATGTATATGTGTGTGTGTGAGTATGTACATATATACGTGTGTGTGCGTGTGTGTGTGTATGAATTTCATCATATGTCGTAATAAATTAGATTTGATTACTACTACGCGATTCTCATATAAAGTATATAAGTAGAATAAATAATGTAGACTCTCATCAGTCTGCTCTGATATCTCAACAAGTGACAACCTATTTTCCCAACCAAAAGTTCTAAAGTGTTTGAAATCCAAAAACTATAAAAGTGCTAGAACTAACTACTGTTTGTTAAACAAGTTTATACTGTATAAAAAATAATTAAATAAATTTATAAGTGAAATAAATTGTTTATAAATAAAATAATTAAATAAATTGGTTATAAATAAAATAATTAAATAAAATAATTAAATTAACTAATAAAACAAATAAATAATTAAATAAAATGAATACTGCAAGTTGTACCATCTGCAATAAAGTCTTCATGACTCAAACAAAACTAAATCAGCATATGGAAACGCACTCGTATGCTAACCAATCAAAGGCTGCCCTTGGAATTAGTAAGCTAAATCTTCAAAACAAATATTGTGAGGATTGTGATGAGATGATCCCATCAAATAGTTATATGGCTCATGTCAGAACCACAAAACACAAAAACAGTTGTCACCAAGAACGGATTGATGATTTTCTCACTAAAAGAGTAAGCAACTTCAATGGAAGGATCGAGACATATATCCTCCTCAACAAAAATGTGGGTGTCTTGTTTCCGGAGCAGTTTCTGAAATCTGCCAAGAGCTCCATAGTACAACAACTCAATGAATGTAGTAGGATACATACTACATTTAAACTTAATATGGAGCTCACATGTGATTATATGAAGATGGTAAATGATGAGATGAATGTTTCCCAACTTGTACATATTTCGAAAATGATGTTGGTGAGTTTGTCTGATGACATAGAAGACATGTACAAGAAACAGACGGAGGAGCTAAGAGCCAAAATGGAAGAATTTCAAGAGAGGGATAGCGGATGGACTTTGACTTCAATAAATTTTCTTGAAGTTAATATAAACAAGGCGTCCATAATAAGAGGATCGAGCTTTATCCCTCTCCCAAAAAATATTGCAGCAAAATGTGCATGCATAAATGTCGAGAGCAATGATATTTATTGCTTTAAATGGTCTCTAATTGCTGCTTTGTACACAGATAGCAGTCTAGATCGCAGACAACGGAAAAACTATAGAAATTACAATATTGCTGACATTTCTGATGATAATATTAATATAGGAGCAATTTTGAAGGCCTTGAGTTTCCACTCCCATTGAAGCAGATAAAACAATTCGAGAATCAAAATGATATGAGCATAAATGTAGTTGGTCACTTGGTCACAATGGAATATCGCTTATAGGACCATACTACATAACAAAAGGAGAAAAACACATTCATATTAATCTCTTATTGCTCCAGTCCAATGAGAACTTCCACTATGTGCTAATCAAAGATATATCAAAGTAAGTTTCATTAGTGCATTTGTGCAAAATATGTTCCCTATTTTAAAAGCTACTTCTTATTGTTATATTAATTTACATATTATTTTATTTTCCTCTTTTCCTTAGACTCCTTCGTTCCAACATGACGTCACACAGATGTAAGATTAATATCTGTAACACCTGCCTTTATCATACACATGATGCTTATGTGTACAGTCAACATAAAAATTTTTGTGGTAAAAAAGTCATCAGGATGCCTGAAGATGGATGTATTATTAAGTACAAAAACTACTACAAACAGCTAGATGTACCATTTGTCATCTACGCAGACTTCGAGTCTATTTTAGAAAAACTCCATGATCCTGTAAGTAAAAGCACTACAAATGTACAGAAACACCATGCGTGTGCATTCGGATATTTTATTACTTGTAGTTTTAAGAAGGAAAATAACTTATATAGACATTATTTTGGTGAAGATTCGGCAAATGTATTTATCAAAAAAATAGTTGATGATTGTACAGATATCTATCTAAATTATTTACTAAAAGTTAAGAAAATTTTCATGACCCCAATAGAAATAGCTCAATATAATAATGCAAAAAATTGTCACATATGTAAGAAAATATTAAATAACGATAAAGTTAGAGATCATTGTCATCTTACAGGCAATTATCGTGGGGCAGCTCATAGCGAATGTAATTTAAATTATAAAACACCTCAGTTTATTCCGGTTATTTTCCATAATCTTTCCGCATATGATATGCACCTATTTTTCAAAGAACTTTCTACTATAAAAAATGGCACAATAAAAGTGATTCCCCAGAACACAGAACGTTATATTTCTCTTTAAATTTTTATCAGATTATATAAAAAACATGGATTCGAAATAAGATTTATAGACTCGTTTAGATTTATGGCTTCGAGTTTAGATACGTTAGCAAAAAATCTTGATAGCAATGATTTTAATACTATTCGATCATGTTTCGTTGATGAAGCTCATTTCAACCTGATTAGAAGAAAGGGTGTATTTCCGTACTCTTACATGGATTCCATGACTAAGTTTAAGGAAATTAAACTCCCTAGTAGAGAAGAGTTCTTCAATATTCTAACGAATGAAGAATGTGATGTTGTCGAGTATGAACATGCTCAAAAAATATGGAGAGAGTTTACCTGTAAAACCCTCCTTGACTATACTGAACTCTACTTGAAGACAGATGTTCTTCTTCTAACTGACGTGTTTGAAAATTTTAGGAAAATTTGTAGAGGTATATACAATTTGGACCCCTGCCATTATTATACAGCACCAGGTTTATCCTGGGATGCAATGTTAAAAACCACGGAAGTTTCACTGGAACAGTTCACTGTGTCCGAAATGTATATGTTTATGCAAAACGGAATTAGAGGTGGACTAGTTCAATGCTCGCAAAGATATTCGAAAGCGAATAACAAATATTTGGAAGATTTTGATGCATCAAAACCATCAGAATTTCTTGTCTACTTAGACGCAAATAACCTTTACGGTTGGGCGATGTCGGAATATCTTCCTTACGGTGAATTTGAGTGGGTATGTGATACTGATTTTGATGTTATGAAAATTTCTGATACTGCAGAGTATGGGTACATTTTGGAAGTGGATATAGATTATCCCGATTCAGTGCATGATCTACATAATGATTTGCCATTTTGTCCCCAAAATAAGCCAGTGGGGGCATCCAAAATCAAAAAATTAGTTGCGGACTTACACGCAAAAACAAATTACACCATGCACTATAGAGTTTTAAAACAAGCCATTTCAAATGGTCTCATCTTAAAACAAATCCATAGAATACTCAGATTTAAGCAATCCCCTTGGCTTAAAAAATATATTGACTTAAACACATTACATAGGACAAATGCTAAAAACAATTTTGAAAAAGATTTCTTCAAACTTTTGAACAACGCTGTTTATGGGAAGACAATGGAAGACATTGAAAAACGTAGGGACATTAGAATTGCTTCATCTTGGGAAACAACAAACAGGAATCATTTAGGTCTCAGAGCATTAATTTCGAAACCAAATTTTATGCAGTTGACAAAATTTTCTGATGATATGTATGCGGTAGAGTTAGAAATAATGGAACCACTATATGATAAACCCATATATGTTGGCTTTACAGTACTGGAGTTATCCAAGTGGAGAATGTATGACTTCCATTATGGCTTCATGAAGCCTAAATTTGGAGAGAACATTTCTCTCAACTATATGGATACTGACTCGTTTATTTATTCAATTAAAACTGATGATTTTTACGATGACATCCGTAATGATATTATTTTGAATTTTGATACGTCAGAATATCCTATAGATAATCAATTTCGTTTTGCCGCTACTCAATAAGAAGGTTTTAGGTATGATGAAAGATGAAAACAGTGGGGATATAATGACAGAGTTTGTTGGTTTAAGAGCAAAAATGTATTCTCTGTCGACTCTTCGCTCGGAAGCTGTTAAAAAATCTAAAGGGGTCAAAAAGTCTGTAATTAAAAAGTTGTCCATTAATGATTACAAAAGTTGCTTATTTGAATCCAAAATTATCTCAGATCAAATGTTTTTGTTTAGGTCTAAAACACATCAACTATATACTCAAAAACTAAATAAAATAGCTCTTAGCTTTTCTGATGATAAAAGAAATATAATGAAAGATAAAATAAAAACGCGTGCATGGGGGCATTACATAGACCGAAATAATGAAACAATGGATGTAGAATAGAATGCTTCCTACTAAATTGCATGTAAGATGACAACAAGAATTTAATTTTGTACCAATTACACTTATTTAATTATTTATTATTTACTTATTTGTATATTAATTTATTTATGTATTTATTTCTGTATTTATTTCTGTATTAATTTATTTATTGGTTATATATATATCTTTGTTTATGAATGTATCTATTAATTTTAGTATTTTATTCACACAAAAGCATGTTAAAATTTAATGGTCTAAAACTTTTATCTATTTTGTCTGTACCTAAATTATTTGTAAATAAGAATCAAATATTAGATTAATGATCTTTTTTTTCACTCTCTTTCTTATTATATCATATATTTTTATATATACATAGAGTTAAATTTGTATTAGTACTAAGATTTTTAATAAAAAATTAGAAATAAAATATTGAAAAAAGAATTAAATATGTGAATGGTTTTCATTTCTTTATTGGCTTTACTTCGTTGGATCAAAAAATTTTTGCTTTTTCCTTATATGCAAATTTCTGTTTTTATATTGCTTAAACATGCACAGTCTTGTTTTCAGGTTACTTAAAACATGCGCAATCATGTTTACTTTGAGAGGTTCTATACAAGAGGAATTGAATTCCACAATATTATGAAATTCCATTAAATTTCATCAGATATTTTCTTATCGACACTAACTGCTTTAACACCATATCATTATTCTTTGCTAACAGAAAATAGCAGAATAGGTATCAGCTATCAGATCAGCTTTTTCAGCTATCAGATCAGCTTTTCAGGACCTGGTCTGGTTTTCAGATCAGCTTTTTAGGACCTCGTCTGGTTTTCAGATCAGCTTTTCAGGACCTGGTCTGGTTTTCAGATCAGCTTTTCAGGACCTGGTCTGGTTTTCAGATCAGCTTTTTAGGACCTGGTCTGGTTTTCAGATCAGCTTTTTAGGACCTGGTCTGGTTTTCAGATCAGCTTTTCAGGAGCTGGTCTGGTTTTCAGATCAGCTTTTTAGGACCTGGTCTGGTTTTCAGATCAGGCTATCTGATTCAGATTGAATTATCAGTTATCAAGTAGCTAAGCATTTATATAATTTATATGAATGAAGTTTCAGGTCAGATGAATCAACTAAAGTGAATCTTTTATGAGCAGTAATTTTTTTTTTATGAAAACATATAAAACCTGAAGAACCTTAAGAAAATATTATATTATTTTTCCTTCCAACACTCTCTACAAACTTCTTAAAACTTTAAAAATTCATATTACATAAACATGATGCCTATAAACGTGCCTATTTTTTTTTCTCATCTTGCATGAACATTATAATTACATTTGCATTGTCTCTTATTAAATGCTTACAACCATATTCATAAAAATATTAAACAGCATTTCGAATTTTGTTTAAGCAAAATTCACTAAAATTGTATTCATAATAGAAATTTAGCTTAAAAACATCTTTTAAACCTTATATAAATCACCTAATTTTAAAATTGACTGCACCCATATTTAAAATAATTTTGAGTTGACCTTGGTATAATTTTGCTTCATGTTTATTTGTATATTTAACTTTGCCTGTATGAATGTGCGTATGTATACATGTATGTATTAGGAATAATGCTACAAGTTTCGCACAAGTAGAATGATGACTCATTCTACTTGTGCCCCCCCCATACAAAAATATACACATACATATATGTATGTATATTATTCTGCTTTTCAGATGCAACATCAGCAAATATCATAATTAAAATGCTTTAAGCTTTATTATAATATCTCATTCTTTTAAAAACGAAATTAACTTCTTCGGATATTCATATTTGGCTTGATATAGATAATTTGAGTATAAATAGAAATATTCAGACTTGATTAGTAGTAGTGAATTACCAATTCTGGCGCCGATTAAAATTGTTAAATTGTGGCTGAAATTGTTAAATTGTGGCTGAAATTGTTAAATTTGGGTAATTAAAATTTGAAAATTGTTAAATTCTTGGAAATTTGTGAAATTTGATACCTGCGAGGGTGGTTCAATAAGTCCGTCCAAATTTTTTTATTTTTCCTAATGCCAACGGAGAATCGTGTGAATGATTTTTCGTAATGTAGACGGAAAAAAAGGGTGAAAAAAAAATTTATTAATGCCGACGGGAAAAACGTGAAAAAAAAATTTTTCCTAATGCCAGCGGAAAATAATAAAAATGATTTTTCGTAATGTAGACGGAAAAAAGTGAAAAAAAAATTTTGCAATGCCGACGGCAAAATCGTGAAAAAAATAAAAAATTTTTGTAATGCAGTCGGGAAAAACGTGAAAAAAAAATATTTTTCCTAATGCCAACAGAAAATCATAAAAATGATTTAAGACGGAAAAAACGTGCAAACAAAAATATTTTTGTAATGCCGACGGGAAAAACTTAAGAAATGAAATAAAAATATTTTTCCTAATGCCAACGGAAAATCCTAAAAATGATTTTTCGTAATGTGGACGTTAAAAACGTATACAATTTTAATCAGCGCCGAATTGGTAGTTCACTACTACTAATCAAGTCTGAATATTTCTATTTATACTCAAATTATCTATATCAAGCCAAATATGAATATCCGAAGAAGTTAATTTCGTTTTTAAAAGAATGAGATATTATAATAAAGCTTAAAGCATTTTAATTATGATATTTGCTGATGTTGCATCTGAAAAGCAGAATAATATACATACATATATGTATGTGTATATTTTTGTATGGGGGGCCCAAGTAGAATGAGTCATCATTCTACTTGTGCGAAACTTGTAGCATTATTCCTAATACATACATGTATACATACGCACATTCATACAGGCAAAGCTAAATATACAAATAAACATGAAGAAAAATTATACCAAGGTCAACTCAAAATTATTTTAAATATGGGTGCAGTCATTTTTAAAATTAGGTGATTTATATAAGGTTTAAAAGATGTTTTTTAAGCTAAATTTCTATTATGAATACAATTTTAGTGAATTTTGCTTAAACAAAATTCGAAATGCTGTTTAATATTTTTATGAATATGGTTGTAAGCATTTAATAAGAGACAATGCAAATGTAATTATAATGTTCATGCAAGATGAGAAAAAAAATAGGCACGTTTATAGGCATCATGTTTATGTAATATGAATTTTTAAAGTTTTAAGAAGTTTGTAGAGAGTGTTGGAAGGAAAAATAATATAATATTTTCTTAAGGTTCTTCAGGTTTTATATGTTTTCATAAAAAAATTACTGCGCATAAAAGATTCACTTTAGTTGATTCATCTGACCTGAAACTTCATTCATATAAATTATATAAATGCCTAGCTACTTGAAAACTGATAATTCAATCTGAATCAGATAGCCTGATCTGAAAACCAGACCAGCTCCTGAAAAGCTGATCTGAAAACCAGACCAGGTCCTAAAAAGCTGATCTGAAAATCAGACCAGGTCTTAAAAAGCTGATCTGAAAACCAGACCAGGTCCTGAAAAGCTGATCTGAAAACCAGACCAGGTCCTGAAAAGCTGATCTGAAAACCAGACGAGGTCCTAAAAAGCTGATCTGAAAACCAGACCAGGTCCTGAAAAGCTGATCTGAAAACCAGACCAGCTCCTGAAAAACTAATCTGAAAACCAGACCAGCTCCTGAAAAGCTGATCTGAAAACCAGACCAGGTCCTAAAAAGCTGATCTGAAAACCAGACCAGGTCCTGAAAAGCTGATCTGAAAACCAAACCAGGTCCTGAAAAGCTGATCTGAAAATCAGACCAGGTCCTGAAAAGCTGATCTGATAACTGAAAAAGCTGATCTGATAGCTGATACCTGTTCTGCTATTTTCTGTTAGCAAAGAATAATGATATGGTGTTAAAGCAGTTAGTGTCGATAAGAAAATATCTGATGAAATTTAATGGAATTTCATAATATTGTGGAATTCAATTCCTCTTGTATAGAACCTCTCAAAGTAAACATGATTGCGCATGTTTTAAGTAACCTGAAAACAAGACTGTGCATGTTTAAGCAATATAAAAACAGAAATTTGCATATAAGGAAAAAGCAAAAATTTTTTGATCCAACGAAGTAAAGCCAATAAAGAAATGAAAACCATTCACATATTTATTTCTTTTTTCAATATTTTATTTCTAATTTTTTATTAAAAATCTTAGTACTAATACAAATTTAACTCTATGTATATATAAAAATATATGATATAATAAGAAAGAGAGAGAAAAAAAAAGATCATTAATCTAATATTTGATTCTTATTTACAAATAATTTAGGTACAGACAAAAAAGATAAAAGTTTTAGACCATTAAATTTTAACATGCTTTTGTGTGAATAAAATACTAAAATTAATAGATACATTCATAAACAAAGATATATATATATAACCAATAAATAAATTAATACAGAAATAAATACATAAATAAATTAATATACAAATAAGTAAATAATAAATAATTAAATAAGTGTAATTGGTACAAAATTAAATTATTGTTGTCATCTTACATGCAATTTAGTAGGAAGCATTCTATTCTACATCCATTGTTTCATTATTTCGGTCTATGTAATGCCCCCATGCACGCGTTTTTATTTTATCTTTCATTATATTTATTTTATCATCAGAAAAGCTAAGAGCTATTTTATTTAGTTTTTGAGTATATAGTTGATGTGTTTTAGACCTAAACAAAAACATTTGATCTGAGATAATTTTGGATTCAAATAAGCAACTTTTGTAATCATTAATGGACAACTTTTTAATTACAGACTTTTTGACCCCTTTAGATTTTTTAACAGCTTCCGAGCGAAGAGTCGACAGAGAATACATTTTTGCTCTTAAACCAACAAACTCTGTCATTATATCCCCACTGTTTTCATCTTTCATCATACCTAAAACCTTCTTATTGAGTAGCGGCAAACGAAATTGATTATCTATAGGATATTCTGACGTATCAAAATTCAAAATAATATCATTACGGATGTCATCGTAAAAATCATCAGTTTTAATTGAATAAATAAACGAGTCAGTATCCATATAGTTGAGAGAAATGTTCTCTCCAAATTTAGGCTTCATGAAGCCATAATGGAAGTCATACATTCTCCACTTGGATAACTCCAGTACTGTAAAGCCAACATATATGGGTTTATCATATAGTGGTTCCATTATTTCTAACTCTACCGCATACATATCATCAGAAAATTTTGTCAACTGCATAAAATTTGGTTTCGAAATTAATGCTCTGAGACCTAAATGATTCCTGTTTGTTGTTTCCCAAGATGAAGCAATTCTAATGTCCCTACGTTTTTCAATGTTTTCCATTGTCTTCCCATAAACAGCGTTGTTCAAAAGTTTGAAGAAATCTTTTTCAAAATTGTTTTTAGCATTTGTCCTATGTAATGTGTTTAAGTCAATATATTTTTTAAGCCAAGGGGATTGCTTAAATCTGAGTATTCTATGGATTTGTTTTAAGATGAGACCATTTGAAATGGCTTGTTTTAAAACTCTATAGTGCATGGTGTAATTTGTTTTTGCGTGTAAGTCCGCAACTAATTTTTTGATTTTGGATGCCCCCACTGGCTTATTTTGGGGACAAAATGGCAAATCATTATGTAGATCATGCACTGAATCGGGATAATCTATATCCACTTCCAAAATGTACCCATACTCTGCAGTATCAGAAATTTTCATAACATCAAAATCAGTATCACATACCCACTCAAATTCACCGTAAGGAAGATATTCCGACATCGCCCAACCGTAAAGGTTATTTGCGTCTAAGTAGACAAGAAATTCTGATGGTTTTGATGCATCAAAATCTTCCAAATATTTGTTATTCGCTTTCGAATATCTTTGCGAGCATTGAACTAGTCCACCTCTAATTCCGTTTTGCATAAACATATACATTTCGGAATCAGTGAACTGTTCCAGTGAAACTTCCGTGGTTTTTAACATTGCATCCCAGGATAAGCCTGGTGCTGTATAATAATGGCAGGGGTCCAAATTGTATATACCTCTACAAATTTTCCTAAAATTTTCAAACACGTCAGTTAGAAGAAGAACATCTGTCTTCAAGTAGAGTTCAGTATAGTCAAGGAGGGTTTTACAGTTAAACTCTCTCCATATTTTTTGAGCATGTTCATACTCGACAACATCACATTCTTCATTCGTTAGAATATTGAAGAACTCTTCTCTACTAGGGAGTTTAATTTCCTTAAACTTAGTCATGGAATCCATGTAAGAGTACGGAAATACACCCTTTCTTCTAATCAGGTTGAAATGAGCTTCATCAACGAAACATGATCGAATAGTATTAAAATCATTGCTATCAAGATGTTTTGCTAACGTATCTAAACTCGAAGCCATAAATCTAAACGAGTCTATAAATCTTATTTCGAATCCATGTTTTTCATATAATCTGATAAAAATTGAAAGAGAAATATAACGTTCTGTGTTCTGGGGAATCACTTTTATTGTGCCATTTTTTATAGTAGAAAGTTCTTTGAAAAATAGGTGCATATCATATGCGGAAAGATTATGGAAAATAACCGGAATAAACTGAGGTGTTTTATAATTTAAATTACATTCGCTATGAGCTGCCCCACGATAATTGCCTGTAAGATGACAATGATCTCTAACTTTATCGTTATTTAATATTTTCTTACATATGTGACAATTTTTTGCATTATTATATTGAGCTATTTCTATTGGGGTCATGAAAATTTTCTTAACTTTTAGTAAATAATTTAGATAGATATCTGTACAATCTTCAACTATTTTTTTGATAAATACATTTGCCGAATCTTCACCAAAATAATGTCTATATAAGTTATTTTCCTTCTTAAAACTACAAGTAATAAAATATCCGAATGCACACGCATGGTGTTTCTGTACATTTGTAGTGCTTTTACTTACAGGATCATGGAGTTTTTCTAAAATAGACTCGAAGTCTGCGTAGATGACAAATGGTACATCTAGCTGTTTGTAGTAGTTTTTGTACTTAATAATACATCCATCTTCAGGCATCCTGATGACTTTTTTACCACAAAAATTTGTGGTAAATATGTTGACTGTACACATAAGCATCATGTGTATGATAAAGGCAGGTGTTACAGATATTAATCTTACATCTGTGTGACGTCATGTTGGAACGAAGGAGTCTAAGGAAAAGAGGAAAATAAAATAATATGTAAATTAATATAACAATAAGAAGTAGCTTTTAAAATAGGGAACATATTTTGCACAAATGCACTAATGAAACTTACTTTGATATATCTTTGATTAGCACATAGTGGAAGTTCTCATTGGACTGGAGCAATAAGAGATTAATATGAATGTGTTTTTCTCCTTTTGTTATGTAGTATGGTCCTATAAGCGATATTCCATTGTGACCAAATACATTTATGCTCATATCATTTTGATTCTCGAATTGTTTTATCTGCTTCAATGGGAGTGGAAACTCAAGGCCTTCAAAATTTAATGCAATTGCTCCTATATTAATATTATCATCAGAAATGTCAGCAATATTGTAATTTCTATAGTTTTTCCGTTGTCTGCGATCTAGACTGCTATCTGTGTACAAAGCAGCAATTAGAGACCATTTAAAGCAATAAATATCATTGCTCTCGACATTTATGCATGCACATTTTGCTGCAATATTTTTTGGGAGAGGGATAAAGCTCGATCCTCTTATTATGGACGCCTTGTTTATATTAACTTCAAGAAAATTTATTGAAGTCAAAGTCCATCCGCTATCCCTCTCTTGAAATTCTTCCATTTTGGCTCTTAGCTCCTCCGTCTGTTTCTTGTACATGTCTTCTATGTGATCAGACAAACTCACCAACATCATTTTCGAAATATGTACAAGTTGGGAAACATTCATCTCATCATTTACCATCTTCATATAATCACATGTGAGCTCCATATTAAGTTTAAATGTAGTATGTATCCTACTACATTCATTGAGTTGTTGTACTATGGAGCTCTTGGCAGATTTCAGAAACTCCTCCGGAAACAAGACACCCACATTTTTGTTGAGGAGGATATATGTCTCGATCCTTCCATTGAAGTTGCTTACTCTTTTAGTGAGAAAATCATCAATCCGTTCTTGGTGACAACTGTTTTTGTGTTTTGTGGTTCTGACATGAGCCATATAACTATTTGATGGGATCATCTCATCACAATCCTCACAATATTTGTTTTGAAGATTTAGCTTACTAATTCCAAGGGCAGCCTTTGATTGGTTAGCATACGAGTGCGTTTCCATATGCTGATTTAGTTTTATTTGAGTCATGAAGACTTTATTGCAGATGGTACAACTTGCAGTATTCATTTTATTTAATTATTTATTTGTTTTATTAGTTAATTTAATTATTTTATTTAATTATTTTATTTATAACCAATTTATTTAATTATTTTATTTATAAACAATTTATTTCACTTATAAATTTATTTAATTATTTTTTATACAGTATAAACTTGTTTAACAAACAGTAGTTAGTTCTAGCACTTTTATAGTTTTTGGATTTCAAACACTTTAGAACTTTTGGTTGGGAAAATAGGTTGTCACTTGTTGAGATATCAGAGCAGACTGATGAGAGTCTACATTATTTATTCTACTTATATACTTTATATGAGAATCGCGTAGTAGTAATCAAATCTAATTTATTACGACATATGATGAAATTCATACACACACACACGCACACACACGTATATATGTACATACTCACACACACACATATACATTTCCACAATTCTCTTTTGGTATTACGATATATGATGAAATTCATATACACAGCAACAACCAGAAGAAAAAAAATCGCTAGCATCAGTTTGTAATACAAAGGTACGAGCAGTTTTTAATATATTACTCTAAAAGCTATTTTATATAATTGTTTCATTAAAGTAAAATATATTGAAAAGAAAAAAAAAATAACATTACCCCTAGTCAAAAGCTCTTCGTATCAACCTGACTGGATTCAAAGCATTTAACATCTGAAATTCCCTTGCACATATAAAGCCTATGTCAACACAATATTTTCTATCTCCATAAGAATAGCAACGTCAATAGCCTTGAAAACATATTTACATTCATTTGTAAATATGTATGAAAAAGTGATGATATAATTCCCACAAGCAATGATATTCTTCAAATCCAACAACATAAACATACATTACCAAATACATTCCCTATCCACTGCCATTTACAACAGGGTTGCCACTCTCTGCACCTATTAGATTATTTCCCCAGAAATCGCTAACATAAATGCGATAACTTAAAACAGCAAACCAAAGTCTATCAAATAACAATCACTACATACACACAATTACACAGATCCCTTGTCGCTACCCTACAGTCAGACTGAGAACCAAGTGTCTTTGTAGCAACACTAAAATTCTAGAGACAATTTTGATATAATAAGTTTGTTTCTATCATCTTGTCAATATACATACATTCATTTGTACGTATGTACGTAAATTATAGAAATGTATCAGTAACTAACTGTCTGGTTGGTATGTCTCCACATCCGATAAGAACTACGTAGTCAGTACCTTGTCAATTGTTTCAGTATTACTAGTAGGTTTTCAATAACAAGCATATGCTAGATGTCTATAGCACAAAGTATTGTATGGGTGATAATTATAGAGTAGTACTGGTGACAAGTCGAAAGCGAGTCAATACATTTTTCAAAATCGATATTTTCTACATGGGTATAATGTTTGTCTACCACTACAACAAAAGTATCCGACACCGGCAGACACACAATTAAATACATAAACACACATCCATATGCACACATACACACATACATACACACATCCAAACACCCACATATACATACATCCATGAACTGTAAGCACAACGTTTCTTTACAATAACAACATAAGCTGTATAAATAATAACATAAGCAAGTATAAATACACATACACAGAAAGAATCAATCTTCCATACACACAACCATACACGCGCAACCACACACACACACAACCACACACACACAACCGAACACACACAAAATCTCGGCATGAAAATCCCCAAAATCCCCCCATTCGGGACAGGGTTGGCATCACTTTTGAGGTAATGGGGGTGGACGACATTTTCCCGGTTTTTAATTCCCAAAACATGTCGCCCGTCCCCATTACCTATCTACTGATCCTAAATATTTTAATATAAAAGCAAATTATACGAAAATTACAAATTACACACTGGGTGGATATTAAATTGCAATTAATTGACTTTGGGGTAGATAGTGCTTTAAAAGGAGAGAGTTAAAAAAGAAATTACACTGAAGAACATAATCGTGAGATTAAACTACTACTTAATAAATAAACAAACCCAGATTGACCTAAAATAATACCTGATCAGCCATAAATATTAATATATAAACTAAAAAAAAATTTATAATCTTAAATTTACACAGATAAAAAAAAGTTATTTGAATTGATAAGATTATATAAAATAGATTTGAATGATTTTACGTATTTCCTTAAACTTAATTTAACTTAAAATAGATCACACTAATAATTTTTTTTAATCTTTTAGTAATCTTCCTGTTTAATCTAAATTATGTTAAAGATCAGATTTAGTTTCATATACTTAATTCAACTAATTTAAATCTACGAAACACTTTCTTCATCTTTTTACGTGAATGCAGTGATCACTACATCCAGTAAACAAGTAAGTTACCCGTTATAACTTTATTTTATTATGAAATTAAATCACATTTCACACAATTATATACTTATTATATATTGGCAATAACATATTTTAATTAAAATGTTAATAATGTTTTAAAATGAAAATTTAAATCAAGTTTAATTTATTGACGAAACATAACAATGACAGGTAAAGTTTCAAAAAAAATTTTTTTTATTCAAAGACCATCTGAGTATTACTTTAACCTCTATTATTATTTTTATTTCTGCTATTTTTTTTATTATTAAAATGAGTGTAACGGCCAACGAAGAACCACCCTATTTCCCTGAGCAAGGTCGAGCAAAGTACAGTGTTGTTGGAATAAATTTCGTTACATAAATTTTTAGCGCCCAACGTGTGGCATCCATATGGATATGTTAGATTGGAAACACCTTTATCATTTTTGATTAGTTATAAATGGATGTCCTAATTTCTTTTAGTTTTTATTTTTTTTAAGATTATATTATGGAATTGCAGTAGCTCTGTAGTTATTGACCAAAATGTAATGTAGAGTGTTATTTTAGATTTTTGGATAATGCAGCTTATAGTTAAATTTATTTCTGACCAAGTCTATATTCACAAATATAAGTTAATTAATAATTTTTCTAAATTTTTACTTTTTGTAGTTGAAACTTAAAGTTATCTTAAATGAAAACTTTAACAATTACAAAATAAATATTTATGTATTGTAAAATGTACAAAGGCAGAAGATGTCTTGCAATTGGATTTTTTTTTAATTTTATATGATAAGAAACCAGGCATACGATTTCTTTTCTCTTATGTTTTATTTAATAGGGGTGGTATTATAAGGTATATAGGTAATAAACTTTAAACCTGGAATTGTTATGGAGTAGTCAATAACAGTACGTAATATTCATAGTTTTTTTATATAAAAAAAATAATTTTTACAGACTATCTTTTTATTTTTAGTGATAGTTTAACAAGATATTTTTTTTTTAATTCCATATAATTTATATATTTGTTTAAAATGCCGACAACTCGTAGCCCTAGTGATCACAATATTCTGAATAATAGTGAACAAATTATTTCGAATAATGATAATTTAGAAAATACTGTACCGAATCGTACTTCTGAAAATAGAGGTGCAATACCCAAGATTATGACGCGCCAGCAGTCTCGTAGGGCAGCTGAGATAAATGCTGAAAATTCTGCTAGTTCTTACAATTTTAATCAAAATAATTTGTCTGAGGAACATGTGCATTCATTAATTTCTGAATCGATAACTAATTTTAGATCTGAAATTTCGGACACAATTGGTATAGAAATGCGAAACGCTTTTGCTTCAATCAATTTGAGTAATAGAGCAAATGATAATGAGAATAGGCGTCAGCCATTATGTCAACCTTTTGGCAATTGTAACGTAGAGAACGTTGATATAGTTCCAATTGGACCTAGAAAAAAAACTTCGAATCTAATTTATAACTGGCAAATCAAGTTTAAAGGAACTTCAGATGAGATATCAGTGGAAGAATTTATATATCGAATTAAAACACTGACTACAATTCATTTAAATGGAAATTTTCAATTACTTTGTCAGTACGCACATATATTATTCGAAGATAAAGCCAAACAGTGGTATTGGCGATATCACAAACATATGCAAAGTTTATTTACATGGGATGAACTATGTATTGCGCTAAAGCGACAATTTAAAGACACTTCTACTGATTTTGATGTAAACGATGACATGAGAAGGCGAAAACAAAAATTAAATGAAAACTTTGAGGAGTTTTTAGATACTTTAATGTGTATGAGTGATAAACTTCGAACTCCACTAAGTGAACAGGAATTAGTAGAAATTATTATAAGGAATTTAAAATCAGAATTGAGGCACGAACTTCTTCACGTCAATATTTCAGATATTTCTGTTTTAAGGTGCGAAGTTAGAAAACATGAGAAGTTCTTGGAAGATGTAAAACAATCTCAAAATTATTTACAGTTCGGAGCTCGACGTCAAGTATCTGAATTAGAACATGAAATTCGAAAAGATGATGAAAATATTGAAGAAGAATTGGATGTGATTGATTTGTCTTCTTTAAAGTGCTGGAATTGTGAATGTAAAGGTCATAAATATCAAGATTGTCTTTCACCTCGACGGATTTTTTGCTATGGATGTGGGGCTTTAAATACTTACAAGCAAAATTGTGATCAGTGTGCATTAAAAAGCAAATATTTAAACTCCAAAGTGGATGTGAGACCAAAATTGGGATCACATCCACAAACAAAATTTCGGAATTAGAAGCTGATATTATATTAGATACAGCTGATGTATCTTTAGAACAAAATATGAAATATCATATTCGTGTGGAAAATCATTTTAATAAAATAAACAAGGGAAGTTCTGATTGTTTTATAAGCAAAACACGGTCTGCATGTAGAATAAATAATTTTTGGAAAAATCGTAGAAAATTACGGAAACATATAATTCCAACTCTAGAAAACAAGAGTTGTGATAATAGACCTTATGTGAATGTACATGTTTTTGGGAAAATTTTTCTCTCACTATTAGATAGTGGTGCTTCAATTACTTGTTTCAGTAGTAATTTGGCTGAGGATATTATTTCTAAAAATATACCAGGTTTAACGAAATTCTCTGGAAATGTAAGAACTGCTGACGGTCAAAAGCAACAGGTCGTGGGTTCTATTTTAACAAAAATTTTATTTGATAAACGAATCAAAATGCTGGAAGCTTTGATAATACCAAGTTTGAGGCAGAATATTATATGCGGTATGGATTTTTGGAAAGAGTTTAATATTCAAATTATTACAAACATGCCTGAAATATCAACCTTAGAACAGGAGTATAATAGTTACCCGCTTACAAATTCCGAACGTTAGAAATTAAATGCAGCAATCAACTTGTTCCCATCTTCAGAGAAAGAAGGCTTAGGTAAAACGTCTTTTATACAGCATATTATTGATACTGGTAATGCTAAACCAATTAAGCAGAGGTTTTATCCTATCTCCCCTGCAAGAGAAAAAATTCTATGTGAAGAAATAGACAGGATGATTAAATTAGGAGTAATAGAGGAAGCTGACATTTCACCATGGTCTTCACCGGGAGTTTTGATAGTAAAACCAGGAAAAGTACGATTTTGTTTAGACTCAAGAAAGTTAAATGATGTCACTATTAAGGATGCATATCCCATGCCTAATATCGATGGTATAATTTCTCGCTTATCATCTGTTAGGATAATATCGAAAATTGATTTGAAGGATGCCTTCTGGCAGATTCCTCAGACAAAGTTAAAGCAATTTCAGACTATCCTGTTCCAAAATCTGTTAAACAAGTTCGGCAATTTCTGGGACTGACCGGTTGGTATAGACGTTTTGTAGAAGATTATGCTACCATTACATTTCCTTTAACTGAACTCATTTCTAAAAATAAATCTTTAACTTGGACCAACGAAGCTCAAGAATCTTTTGATAAGTTGAAAAGTATGTTAACATCAGCACTATGCTTGGTACATCCAAATTATAATGAACCATTTATTGTACAATGTGATGCCAGCCAGGTAGGAGTTGGTGCTGTATTGGCTCAAAGAGATGAGAACGGAGTTGAAAGACCTATTTCTTATATGTCTCAAAAATTAAATAAGGCCCAACGAAATTATAGTGTGACGGAGTTAGAATGTTTTGCTGTATTTCTAGCTATTAAGAAGTTTAAAAAATACATAGAAGGTCATGATTTTATTGTTATAACCGATCACGCCGCGTTAAAGTGGTTAATGAACCAGAAGGATTTGAATGGAAGACTTGCAAGATGGGCACTTAAATTACAGGGTTATAATTTTAAGATAGAATATAGAAGAGGAAAGGAAAACATCGTTCCAGATGCATTATCCAGAAGTTTTGATATTGCGCAAATTGGAAAAGATGAACTAGAGAATTTACCGATTATTAACTTAGAATCCGAGGCTTTTGAATCAGAAGAATACAAAGCACTTAGAGTTAAATTCGAACAGGCTTATTTACCGGATTATACTATTATTGGAAAATTTATATATTATAAAGCGGAGTTTAATGGTGAATTTAAATGGAAATTACTTGTTCCGAAGGAAATTCGTAAAGAAGTTTTATTTGCCTGTCATAATCCCCCTTCTTCCGCACATAATGGTATTGGCAAAACATTAGAACGTATACGTAGATACTTTTACTGGACAGGAATGGTTGTTGATGTAAAGCATTATATACAGGAGTGTGAAAGTTGTAAAACATCAAAAACTCCAAATCAAATTTTGCGACCTCCAATGGGTAATATGCTTGAGTCAGAGCGTCCCTTTCAGAAACTGTATATTGATTTAATTGGACCATTTCCCAGAAGTACACAGGGAAATATTGGTATACTTATTATATTGGATCATTTTTCAAAATTTACATTTATAAAACCTTTAAAAAAGTTTTGCTCTAAGCATATTATTCGAATTTTAAAAGAAGATATATTTCATTGTTACTGTGTTCCGGAAATAGTAATATCAGATAATGGTAGTCAATTTAGATGCAAATATTTTCAGGGTTTATTAAATGAGTTTGGTGTGAAGCACATTTTTACTGCCATTCATGCACCTCAGTTTAACGCTAGTGAAAGGGTTAATCGTAGTATTAATGAAGCTCTTAGGTCTTACACTCGAAATGATCAAAGGAAGTGGGATTTATATCTAAGTTGCATAAATAGCTCATTACGAAATAGTATACACCAATCCTTAGGACAATCACCTTATTTTATTGTATTTGGTCAAAACATGATAACACATGGGAATGATTACCAGTTGTTGAAGAATTTAAGTTTATTGCAGGAAAACCCTGAATTAAACAAGACTGACAGATTTAGTTATATTCGTGACATGATTGGAAAAAGAATGAAGGAGTCAAACGAAAACAATAGGAAGTATTATAATTTGCGTAGTAAAAACAGAACATTTGATGTAGGTCAGATAGTAATACGCAGGAATTTTGCACAAAGTAATTTTCTTAAACATTTTAATGCTAAATTAGCTCCAGTTGGCATTAGAGCAAAGGTATTGAAAAATATTGCTAACTGTAATTATCTTCTTGAAGATTGTGAATCGAAGCATTCTGCAACATATCATGCCAAGGATATTTGGTTATAGTAATTTAATTAATAATTTTTTTTTTATTTTTTTTTTAAAGGTAGTGTATTTTGTAGTAAATTACTACCTTTACATAATATACTTTTTTAATAAAAAATTAAATAAAATGATATGCTTAGTTTTAAATTTTTGTGTGATGTCAAATTGAAAAATAAAAATTTTCATTATTATAATTTTTATTTGAATTTTGAAATCGGAAGGAAAATAAGTTTTGTGACTGTGGAAGAAATTTGGTCATATTTTAATAATAAATATTTTAACATATATAATTAATAGTGTAAAGGATATTTTCGATTCTTCGTTTCTACTGAAATATTCCCTGTCAAAACACAAAAGAAGTTAACAAACCAGTGGAAATAATCTATAGCTTAATTCAGGTTAGGATCCTTAATTGGGATTCTAAATATTTTGATATAAAAGCAAATTATACGAAAATTACAAATTACACACTGGGTGGATATTAAATTGCAATTAATTGACTTGTAGATAGTGCTCTAAAAGGAGAGAGTTAGAAAAGAAATTACACTGAAGAACATAATCGTGAGATTAAACTACTACTTAATAAATAAACAAACCCAGATTGACCTAAAATAATACCTGATCAGCCATAACTATTAAAATATAAACTAAAAAAAAAATTTATAATCTTAAATTTACACAGATAAAAAAAAAGTTATTTGAATTGATAAGATTATATAAAATAGGTTTGAATGATTTTACGTATTTCCTTAAACTTAATTTAACTTAAAATAGATCACACTAATAATTTTTTTTAATCTTTTAGTAATCTTCCTGTTTAATCTAAATTATGTTAAAGATCAGATTTAGTTTCATATACTTAATTCAACTAATTTAAATCTACGAAACACTTTCTTAATTTTTTTACGTGAATGCAGTGATCACTACATCAAGTAAACAAGTAAGATACCCGTTATAACTTTATTTTATTATATATAATTACATATCAATAACAAAATAAGTTTATGAAATTAAATCACATTTCACACAATTATATACTTATTATATATTGGCAATAACATATTTTAACTAAAATGTTAATAATGTTTTAAAATGAAAATTTAAATCATGTTTAATTTATTCACGAAAGATAACAATGACAGGTAAAGTTTCAAAAACAATTTTTTTTATTCAAAGACCATCTGAGTATTACTTTAACCTCTATTATTATTTTTATTTCTGCTATTTTTTTTTATTATTAAAATGAGTGTAACGGCCAACGAAGAACGACCCTATTTCCCTGAGCAAGGTCGAGCAAAGTACAGTGTTGTTGGAATAAATTTCGTTACATAAATTTTTGTATTTTGTAGTAAATTACTACCTTTACATAATATACTTTTTAAATAAAAAATTAAATAAAATGATATGCTTAGTTTTAAATTTTTTTTGTGATGTCAAATTGAAACATAAAAATTTTCATTATTATAATTTTTATTTGAATTTTGAAATCGGAAGGAAAATAAGTTTTATGACTGTGGAAGAAATTTGGTTATATTTTAATAATAAATATTTTAACATATATAATTAATAGTGTAAAGGATATTTTCGATTCTTCGTTTCTACTGAAATATTCCCTGTCAAAACACAAAAGAAGTTAACAAACCAGCGGAAATAATCTATAGCTTAATTCAGGTTAGGATCCTTAATTGGGATACTAAATATTTTGATATAAAAGCAAATTATACGAAAATTACAAATTACACACTGGGTGGATATTAAATTGCAATTAATTGACTTTGGGGAAGATAGTGCTCTAAAAGGAGAGAGTTAGAAAATAAATTACACTGAAGAACATAATCGTGAGATTAAACTACTACTTAATAAATAAACAAACCCAGATTGACCTAAAATAATACCTGATCAGCCATAAATATTAATATATAAACTAAAAAAAAAAATTTATAATCTTAAATTTACACAGATAAAAAAAAAAGTTATTTGAATTGATAAGATTATATAAAATAGATTTGAATGATTTTACGTATTTCCTTAAACTTAATTTAACTTAAAATAGATCACAGTAATAATTTTTTTTTAATCTTTTAGTAATCTTCCTGTTTAATCTAAATTATGTTAAAGATCAGATTTAGTTTCATATACTTAATTCAACTACTTTAAATCTACGAAACACTTTCTTCATTTTTTTACGTGAATGCAGTGATCACTACATCAAGTAAACAAGTAAGTTACCCGTTATAACTTAAAATGTTAATAATATTTTAAAATGAAAATTTAAATCAAGTTTAATTTATTGACGAAACATAACAATGACAGGTAAGGTTTCAATAAAAAATTTTTTTTATTCAAAGACCATCTGAGTATTACTTTAACCTCTATTATTATTTTTATTTCTGCTATTTTTTTATTATTAAAATGAGTGTAACGGCCAACGAAGAACCACCCTATTTCCCTGAGCAAGGTCGAGCAAAGTACAGTGTTGTTGGAATAAATTTCGTTACATAAATTTTTGTATTTTGTAGTAAATTACTACCTTTAGATAATCTACTTTTTAAATAAAAAATTAAATAAAATGATATGCTTAGTTTTAAATTTTTTTGTGATGTCAAATTGAAAAATAAAAATTTTCATTATTATAATTTTTATTTGAATTTTGAAATCGGAAGGAAAATAAGTTTTATGACTGTGGAAGAAATTTGGTCATATTTTAATAATAAATATTTTAACATATATAATTAATAGTGTAAAGGATATTTTCGATTCTTCGTTTCTACTGAAATATTCCCTGTCAAAACACAAAAGAAGTTAACAAACCAGCGGAAATAATCTATAGCTTAATTCAGGTTAGGATCCTTAATTGGGATACTAAATATTTTGATATAAAAGCAAATTATACGAAAATTACAAATGACACACTGGGTGGATATTAAATTGGGGTAGATAGTGCTATAAAAGGTGAGAGTTAGAAAAGAAATTACACTGAAGAACATAATCGTGAGATTAAACTACTACTTAATAAATAAACAAACCCAGATTAACCTAAAATAACACCTGATCAGCCATAACTATTAAAATATAAACTAAAAAAAAATTTATAATCTTAAATTTACACAGATAAAAAAAAGTTATTTGAATTGATAAGATTATATAAATTAGTTTTGAATGATTTTACGTATTTCCTTAAACTTAATTTAACTTAAAATAGATCACACTAATAATTTTTTTTTAATCTTTTAGTAATCTTCCTGTTTAATCTAAATTATTTTAAAGATCAGATTTAGTTTCATATACTTAATTCAACTAATTTAAATCTACGAAACACTTTCTTCATTTTTTTACGTGAATGCAGTGATCACTACATCAAGTAAACAAGTAAGTTACCCGTTATAACTTTATTTTATTATATATAATTACATATCAATAACAAAATAAGTTTATGAAATTAAATCACATTTCACACAATTATATACTTATTATATATTGGCAATAACATATTTTAACTAAAATGTTAATAATGTTTTAAAATGAAAATTTAAATCATGTTTAATTTATTCACGAAAGATAACAATGACAGGTAAAGTTTCAAAAACATTTTTTTTTATTCAAAGACCATCTGAGTATTACTTTAACCTCTATTATTATTTTTATTTCTGCTATTTTTTTTTTATTATTAAAATGAGTGTAACGGCCAACGAAGAACGACCCTATTTCCCTGAGCAAGGTCGAGCAAAGTGCAGTGTTGTTGGAATAAATTTCGTCACATAAATTTTTGTATTTTGTAGTAAATCACTACCTTTACATAATATACTTTTTAAATAAAAAATTAAATAAAATGATATGCTTAGTTTTAAATTTTTTTTGTGATGTCAAATTGAAAAATAAAAATTTTCATTATTATAATTTTTATTTGAATTTTGAAATCGGAAGGAAAATAAGTTTTATGACTGTGGAAGAAATTTGGTCATATTTCAATAATAAATATTTTAACATATATAATTAATAGTGTAAAGGATATTTTCGATTCTTCGTTTCTACTGAAATATTCCCTGTCAAAACACAAAAGAAGTTAACAAACCAGCGGAAATAATCTATAGCTTAATTCAGGTTAGGATCCTTAATTGGGATACTAAATATTTTGATATAAAAGCAAATTATACGAAAATTACAAATTACACACTGGGTGGATATTAAATTGCAATTAATTGACTTTGGGGAAGATAGTGCTCTAAAAGGAGAGAGTTAGAAAATAAATTACACTGAAGAACATAATCGTGAGATTAAACTACTACTTAATAAATAAACAAACCCAGATTGACCTAAAATAATACCTGATCAGCCATAAATATTAATATATAAACTAAAAAAAAAAAAAAATTTATAATCTTAAATTTACACAGATAAAAAAAAAGTTATTTGAATTGATAAGATTATATAAAATAGATTTGAATGATTTTACGTATTTCCTTAAACTTAATTTAACTTAAAATAGATCACACTAATAATTTTTTTTAATCTTTTAGTAATCTTCCTGTTTAATCTAAATTATGTTAAAGATCAGATTTAGTTTCATATACTTAATTCAACTACTTTAAATCTACGAAACACTTTCTTCATTTTTTTACGTGAATGCAGTGATCACTACATCAAGTAAACAAGTAAGTTACCCGTTATAACTTAAAATGTTAATAATATTTTAAAATGAAAATTTAAATCAAGTTTAATTTATTGACGAAACATAACAATGACAGGTAAGGTTTCAAAAACAATTTTTTTTTATTCAAAGACCATCTGAGTATTACTTTAACCTCTATTATTATTTTTATTTCTGCTATTTTTTTATTATTAAAATGAGTGTAACGGCCAACGAAGAACCACCCTATTTCCCTGAGCAAGGTCGAGCAAAGTACAGTGTTGTTGGAATAAATTTCGTTACATAAATTTTTGTATTTTGTAGTAAATTACTACCTTTAGATAATATACTTTTTAAATAAAAAATTAAATAAAATGATATGCTTAGTTTTAAATTTTTTTGTGATGTCAAATTGAAAAATAAAAATTTTCATTATTATAATTTTTATTTGAATTTTGAAATCGGAAGGAAAATAAGTTTTATGACTGTGGAAGAAATTTGGTCATATTTTAATAATAAATATTTTAACATATATAATTAATCGTGTAAAGGATATTTTCGATTCTTCGTTTCTACTGAAATATTCCCTGTCAAAACACAAAAGAAGTTAACAAACCAACGGAAATTGTCTATAGCTTAATTCAGGTTAGGATCCTTAATTGGGATCCTAAATATTTTGATATAAAAGCAAATTATACGAAAATTACAGATTACACACTGGGTGGATATTAAATTGCAATTAATTGACTTTGGATAGATAGTGCTCTAAAAGGAAAGAGTTAGAAAAGAAATTACACTGAAGAACATAATCGTGAGATTAAACTACTACTTAATAAATAAACAAACCCAGATTGACCTAAAATAATACCTGATCAGCCATAACTATTAAAATATAAACTAAAAAAAAACAATTTATAATCTTAAATTTACACAGATAAAAAAAAAAGTTATTTGAATTGATAAGATTTTATAAAATTGATTTGAATGATTTTACGTATTTCCTTAAACTTAATTTAACTTAAAATAGATCACACTAATAATTTTTTTTAATCTTTTAGTAATCTTCCTGTTTAATCTAAATTATATTAAAGATCAGATTCAGTTTCATATACTTAATTCAACTAATTTAAATCTACGAAACACTTTCTTCATCTTTTTACGTGAATGCAGTGATCACTACATCAAGTAAACAAGTAAGTTACCCGTTATAACTTTATTTTATTATATATAATTACATATCAATAACAAAATAAGTTCATGAAATTAAATCACATTTCACACAATTATATACTTATTATATATTGGCAATAACATATTTTAATTAAAATGTTAATAATGTTTTAAAATGAAAATTTAAATCAAGTTTAATTTATTGACGAAACATAACAATGACAGGTAAAGTTTCAAAAACAATTTTTTTTTATTCAAAGACCATCTGAGTATTACTTTAACCTCTATTATTATTTTTATTTCTGCTATTTTTTTTGTTATTAAAATGAGTGTAACGGCCAACGAAGAACCACCCTATTTCCCTGAGCAAGGTCGAGCAAAGTACAGTGTTGTTGGAATAAATTTCGTTACAGTGTTTACGTTTCTTCGCCGAAGGTGGCTATCAAACGGGAGTTGGTAAAGACTGTGACGTGTCGATAGCTCAGTCGACATTTTGTAAAGTGCTAGCAGAAGTTGTTGATGTCTTTCTGAATCATCTCTGCCCGGCATGGATAAAAGTACCAACGTCGGTGGACAAAAAGAGACAAATTGCATTGGAATTTTACAGAAAACATAAAATTTCAGCGGTTGTCGGCTGCATTGATGGGACTCATGTCCAAATTATAGCTCCAACAGACAATAAACATCTTTATTACAACCGTAAGGGAAAGTTTAGCCTAAATATGATGTTGGTAAGTAGCTTTTTTCAAACCATATAGCACTTAAACAAATCTAGTCACAAAAACAAACATTTATTCTATCTAGCTTTGTGACCACGAGCTGAAAATTTGTTACGTGGACTCATCACACCCGGGTGCATGTCACGATTTGTTTGTGTGGAAGAAAAGCGACCTAAGAATCCACTTTGAGCAGAAATATCTGCAAGGTGAAAACAACTTTTGGCTGTTAGGTAAGATTTTTTGGATGAATTTTATACCAAATATTAATACATATTTATGTTTTTTACAAATAGGAGATGCGGGTTATTCTCTAGAACCATGGCTATTAACACCACACCGGGTTCCCGAAGATTGTTCTCCGGAAATGAAATATAATGAGGTACACTCAAAATGCCGCAACATAATTGAGCGCACTAACGGAGTACTCAAAAACCGATGGAGATGCCTTCTTGGTGCAAGAGAGTTGCATTATTCTCCTGAAAAGGTAGCCAAGATTGTAAATGTATGTTGTGCTCTGCAGAACTTATGTACACACTTCAACCGTACGATTCATAACCAGCAAGACTCCTTTAATTTCATAACCAGGTACCCGGGTACCCGAAGTAGGTTGTTTTGCGTTTATTGAAATAAAATAATATTTTCCTGTAAATATTTTTGTTGTTGATTATATTTTGCGTTCTCAACTGTACAAATTTGATATTTGGAAAAAAAACTGGTTTCTGTTCGTATATAAGTACATAAAGCGACACAAGTAGGCAGAAACTGGTTTTATGTAAGGGTTGTTTATTTGCTTATCTTGCTTAGTTTCGGTACCTACTTGCTTAATTGCTTTTGAATTAGATAGCAGATGTTCATTTGTGTTGTAAAATTGAAATATTTCATTTGCTTCGCCAGTCTGTGTTGAATATGTGAACAGTGAAGTTGGTGAAAAATGAGCCGCAACGACCGATATTTGTCTACAAGGGAATACTGGAATTTGAGTGATGAAGCAAGAAGCACATATATTCAACGTTTATTTGAGGAAGCGACTCAAGATGAGGACCTTGAAGTGGACCCTGTGGAAGACCAAAATGAAGGAAATGTGTCCTATACTGGCGAAGTTTCGGAATCAGAGAATGAAGATTTGAATGTTGACAACGCAAACGAAATTGCAGCTGCTATTGACGCACCAGAGATAATTTTCTTTGATGATGAAAGTGAAGATGATGATATGCAAGAAGATGCACCAACAACAAACCCAGCAGACTACATGACTGCACGTGACGGCACACAATGGCAGAGAACACCACGTAGTTGCCAACAAGTGAGAAGCAACAATATATACAGAGAACTCTGTGGTCCAGCGCGGATTACTGAAAATATGACGCCTTTGCAGTGTTTCAAATCATACCTCACAGTGGAAATGGTGGATATAATAGTGCGCCACACAAATAGAAAAGCGCATGCCACATATAATGCGTACAATGAAGCGAATCCCAATAGACGTCAGTTGAAGTGGAAAGACACGACAATCAACGAAATTTATGCGTTCATTGGAATGATTTTGATGGCTGGCACATATCATTCTAATGACGAAAACGCAAGAGATTTGTGGACGTCACAGGCTCACCCAATATTCCGCGCCACCATGGGAATAAACAGGTTTTTCGATTTGCTGCATTTTATGCGGTTTGACGACCCCAGAACACGGGTAGAGCGGCAGCGTCAAGACAAAGCGGCGCCAATTCGCGATATGTGGATAATGCTCAATGCAAATCTTGCCAGATATTATGTGCCATCAGAATATTTGACCATTGATGAACAATTATATCCATACCGTGGTAGAACCAAATTCACCCAATATATACCCTCGAAGCCAGCAAAATATGGTATAAAAGTATGGTGGATTTGCGATGCCTAAAACTCATATCCACTTCATGGCCAAATATATATTGGCATACAAGAAACTGGTCGTGAAGTTGGTGTTGGCGAAAGAGTGGTGAGAGATTTAGTTGGGCCATACTACGGTAGCGGACGAAATATAACAATGGATAATTTTTTTACGACCCTGCCGTTGGCTAGGCATTTAAAAGTAGAAAAGCTCAGCATTGTGGGTACACTCCGCCGCAACAAAGCTCACATCCCTGCAGAGATGAAAGAAGACAAAAAAAAGACGTTGGTTCAAGTTTATTTGGCTTCTACGACAACGTAACACTGCTCTCATATAAGCAGCGGAAGTCCAACTCGGTCATCCTTCTTTCTAGTATGCATGATGATGCACAAATTGACGAGAATGGGAAACCAGAAATTATAAATTTTTATAACCAAACAAAAGGTGGGGTGGACGTAATGGACCAAACGCTGCAAGAATACACGACCCAGCGACAAACAAGAAGATGGCCGATGGCATTTTTCTATAACATCATTGATGTGAGCGCATTTGCATCACACATCATATATTATGGAAATAATCCAACTGCACGATACACCACGACGCGCAGGAAGAATTTCCTGCGTCAACTGGCAGAAAACCTATGCATTCCTGTTATAGAAAATAGAATTTCAAATGTGCAAAGCGTGCGCCAATTTTCAACAAAAAATGCAGTTGAAAACATCATCGGAAGGCCGTTGGAGAGTGTGCTTTGTGCTGCAGGTCCGTCAACATTCCCGTCAGCACGACAAAGGGGCAGAAAAGTACATACTGGCGTGTGCTACATGTGCAACCTTCTTCCAAATAAGCGCAGAAGAAAAACTAGAAAAAATTGCAGCATATGTAGCACGCCGATATGCGATGAGCACGCCATAACAATTACTAAATGCTACAATTGCCACAATAACAACCATAGTGATTCGGATGAATTATAATATAATATATATAAAATATGATAAAATAAATAAAAAAGACATTTATTTCCAATAAAAACAACACAGAAAAACGTTTTTTCATTTACATGTCAGGCATTTACATAGGAATTGCATTAGGGTGCCCGGGGACCCGGTTGTGTGTTTATGGGGGTAAAACATTTAAAATCATTTTTTAAAGAAAATATTGAAAATATTTTGAATTTTTTCGTATTTAAATCTTAGTTTAGCCAAAATCTCTCATGATTCGGAGTTTTATGTCCATATCTCAAAAATTATAGGCACAGCAGCACTTTAAAGTCAAAAAAGGGTACACGGGTACCCGGTTATGAATCGTAGGGTTAAGTATCAATCCATTAGAAACAATATTAAAAGAAATCTTGCTTAATTTTTAAGTGGGTATATACATATATGATGATCGTTTCATTCCGCATTGTTTTTATATCAAAGGAAATATGTATTTTTATTTATAAATATGTAATTTTATTTATACATACTTATGTATGTAGTTTCGTAGTCGTATTGGCAGTAAACATACATAAGTTTTTATAATTCATTTAAAATCTTAATATTCAGATATGTGATGGAAGTCGATTCCGAAAACGAAAGGTATTTTTTAATAGTATTTCTTTGTTAAAAACAATTTTATCACATATATTATAAAAATATTTCTTACTTGTATCACAAAAATTGTATGAAAAGTTCTTTCAAAAGTGCTTCGTTTTAAAAATAGATTTCCATCACATACCTGAATAATGCACTTACATATGTACATACTTATCTTTGTTTAAACAATAACATACAAAAATATTGTTTTTGAAATTCAAACTTTCAATATATTTTTATTTTAGCAGTAACATAAGAATTAAAAAAAAACAAATCAATGCTATGCAAGGCACAATAAAAAACTTAAGCAACTAATAAATAAGAGGCTTTTTGGTTAAAGTTTTGTACATAGAAAATATAACATTCAGTTTTTGTTTAAATTGAAAAACAATTTAAGCTTAAATAAAAGAAAGCTTAAATAAAAGAAAGAAAGAAATATTAAGTCCATTTCTGTGTTAGTTTATTTAAAACAAAAACAAATACATAGAAGTTTAGTATTCAAAATTGTTATTTTCGATTTACTACAAAAATTATAAATTGGTACTGTAACTTTCGTTTTGATATAGGATAAATGATAATTTGAAGTGATAAGATTTAGCGAAAAACAATTTTTTTGGCAGAAAATCAAAAATGAAATGTTTGAAAATAAACTTTTTACTTTTACTAATTAGTATACTCTTCCATTTGAATTTGTAGTCTATTCTTTTCTAGTTTATACTCAACTTCTTTGACTCTAAGCTTCTCCATAAACGCATTGTGGCGCCGCATTTCTTGAAATTCTTGACGTTTCATTGTTTCCATTTCTTGAAAATGTTTTTTATTTTGTTCGTTTAACCTATCCAGGGATCTGTATATTTTTCTTGAGGTCAATTCCTGTTCCTTTTGATTAGCAACAACTTCTTTTATACTTGCCAATAGCTCCCTTTGTATTTCGAGTTCAGCTTCCAATAAATTGACTGAACTTTTAGGTAAACATTTTTGCTCTTCCATCTCTTGGCGAATTGCTTTCTTTACATTGGTTGCCACTGATATTTTAGAATATTTTAAAGGTGTTGTGTCTTTATTTTCGTCTGAGTGCTCTAATATATCAGGTAAATCATCCAAAGAAACAAAATCAGAAATTGGTGGTAGTATAACTATTTTATGTGGAGAGGTGAGCCCTATAGGTTTTACTGTAACACCTTCAATAGAAGCTTTCATCCCTATTAAATTATAAATTGCTTCTTCTATGGGAGAAAACTTTTGTTCTTTGCATGGACCACCTCCAGTGCATTTTTTGTCCCTCAAGTTCTGCGAAGCTTTCTGACGTACATATTTTTTCTGATCAGCCCACACTTACATATATATAAGAGATATCCACAAAAAATTAATAAAATCACATTACTAAATAACCAAACCAACCTTTTTCCATTCAGCAATGCACTTGATTGGAGGACCCATAGCATTGAGTTCAACCTCAGCTTTGCTCCAAAATCGACCGAGTATCTCCTTGCCTCCTTTAAAAAACCCACATGCAATGACCGGGTTGGCTTCCATTAATGACAGCAAATGTTGACTTTGTTGCTTATTTGTGCTCTTCGACCTTCCAAGAATAATTTTTATTTATATTTCAATAAAAATACATACTTACATGTTTTTACAAGCTCCCTTTAATATTGCAGGTGAAATTTTTTTTGAGGAAAAACAAAGAACATATGTTTTTAGAATAAGTATATTTTTCCCGCCGAATATTTTTTCCCTTTCGTAGTTGATAAAACAGGAACGGTAAAACAAAATTTCTTACGGAATATTTGATTAGAATAGGAGTAAACCGAAAAGTGAGAAATTTCATGAGAAAATTGCGTTTATGATCGGACTGTATATGAACAGAAATCGCCAAAAATTAAAAAAAAATCGCCTAAATGAAAAAAAATCGCCAAAAACAAAAAAAATCGCCAAAACGAAAATAAATCGCCAAAATTAAAAATAAACGCCAAACACCGAAAAAAATCGCCAAAACAAAACAAAATTGCCTATATGAAAAAAAATTGCCAAAAATTAAAAAAATCGCTTACATGGAAAAAAATCGGCAAAATCAATCGCCAAATCGAAAAAAAAACCCCAAAATTAAAAAAGCGCCAAAAATAGGAAAAAAATCGCCAAAACGAGAAAAAAGTGTTTAAACAAAAAAATACCACAATGACAAAAATCGCTAAAACAAAAAAAAAATTCTTATAAAAAAATCAAAAAAATCGCCAAAACGAAAATAAATCGCCAAAATTATAAAAAAAACGCCAAAAACCGAAAAAAATCGCCAAAACGAGAAAAATTGCCTATATGAAAAAAAATCGCCAAAAAATATAAAAATCGCCTAAATGAAAAAAAAAACTGTCAAAATCAAAAAAATTGCCAGAAGGAAAAAAAGTCGCCAAAATTTAAAAAAAAACGCCAAAACCGAAAAAAGTCGCCAAAACGAGAAAAAAGTGTCAAAACTAAAAAAATTGCCACAAAAAAATAAAAAAAAATATATTATATATATAAAAAATAAAAAAATCGCCTAAATGAAAAAAAATCGTCAAAATCAAAAAAATCGCCAGAACGAAAAAATCGCCAAAAATAAAAAAAACGCCAAAAACCGAAAAAATCGCCAAAACCAAAAAAATTGCCTATATGAAAAATAAATCGATAAAGCTAAAAAATCAGCAAAATAAATAGCAAAAATTTAAAAAGCACCAAATTAAACATAATGCCAAAAACATAAAAATTGCACTAGAGAAAAAAGTATGCATTTTTTCACAAAATTAATATCTCTGTGCTTATGTATGCATCTCTATACTACATCAACGCACTTTGGTAAAGGCTATATAAGATTCGGCACAGCCGAATATAGCACTCTTACTTGTTATACCCTTTACCAAAAAATGGTAAAAGGGTATATATAGGTTTGTCATTCCGTTTGTAATTTCTACAATATTAATAAGAGACACATAAAGTATATATATTCTGGATCCTTATGCATAGGGAAGACGAACAAGCGATGTCCGTCTGTCTGTACGTGAAATCGGTTTTCCCAAGCTCCCAGAAGAGCTAGCGACTTCGTTTTTGAACTGGTGTGTCAGAAATTTTCTGAAAAATTTTGCTATTGAAAATCAGCAAAATCGGGTGGACGGTTTCAGAGCTGGAAAACTCAAACTCAATTTACCCATAGAAAATAACTACCGAAAACAAGTTTTTATTACTTTTTTATTAAATTAACTTATTTTATACTTCGGTATGAATAAAATTTATATTTATAATTAAAAAAAAATTTTAAAACCTTAAAAATTAAAAAAAGGTTTCCAGGGTTGGAAAACTTTAACTTTTTTCCTAATAATTAAACATATTTCATGTTTTAGGAAGAAGGCTATTTTCTCAGGAACGGTAAAAGCTACGGGTCTGAAATTTGGACAGTGTATGTATAACTTTGGTCGCTACAATAAGAAATATATAAAAGCTAAAAATTAAACGGTGTTCCAAAATGAGTAACGATAACTTTTAAAATCCCATGTAATATACATACAATTGTATGTATGTGTGTACATACGTATATTGACACTTGAAATTTGTAAAATTAGTGTATTTTTATATAGGCTACAACAATTAACACTAAAATTACAAAAATTTAAATTAAAGGGTGGTCCATCAGTTAATGAAATTTTGACTATGTAATTTTGACAAATTGCTATATCTTGGAAACTGTAAGAGTTAAACTCTTGAAATTTTTAAAAACGGTCAAACTAAAAAATCCGAAAATTATAAAATCGCCAAAAATTTAAAAAAATCGCCAAAACGAAAAAAATCGCCAAAATTAAAAAAAAACCAAAATTAAAAAAACGCCAAAAACCGAAAAAAATCGCCAGAACAAAAAAAAAATGCTTATGTGAACAAAAATCGCCAAAAATTAAAAAAAATCGCCCAAATGAAAAAAAATCGCCAAAATAAAAAAAAATCGCCAAAACGAAAATAAATCCCCAAAATTAAAAAAAAACGCCATAAACCGAAATAAAATCGCCAAATACAAAAAAAAAATTGCCTATATGAAAAAAAATCGCTAAATTTAAAAAAATCGCCAAAACGAAAAAAATCGCCAATATGAAAAAAAACGCTAAAATTAAAACAAAACGCCAAAACCGAAAAAAATCGCCAAAACAAAAAAAAAATGCCTATGTGAACAAAAATCGCCAAAAATTAAAAAAAATCGTCTAAATGAAAAAAATCGCCAAAATCAAAAAAAAAAAATAGCCAAAACGAAAATAAATCCCCAAAATTAAAAAAACGTTATAAACCGAAATAAAATCGCCAAATACAAAAAAAAATTGCCTATATGAAAAAAAATCGCTAAATGTAAAAAAAATCGCCAAAACGAAAAAAGTCGCCAAAATGAAAAAAAAACGCTAAAATTAAAAAAAAACGCCAAAACCGAAAAAATTCGCCAAAACAAAAAAATTGCCTATATGAAAAAAACGCCAAAAATTAAAAAAAAATCGCTTATATGAAAAAAAATCGGCAAAATCAAAAAAATCGCCAAAACGAAAAAAAAATCGCCAAAATTAAAAAAACGCCAAAAACCGGAAAAAATCGCCAAAACGAAAAAAAATTGTCAAAACAAAAAAAATTCCCACAATGACAAAAATCCGCAAAAATCAGCAAAACAAAAAAAATGCTTATATGAACATAAATCGTCAAAAATTAAAAAAAATTGCCTAAATGTAAAAAAAATCGCCAAAACGAAAATAAATCGCCAAAATTAAAAAATAAAACGCCAAAAACCGGAACAAATCGTCAAAACAAAAAAAATTGCCTATATGGCAAAAATTAAAAAAATCGCTTAAATGAAAAAAATCGCCAAAACAAAAAAATGCCTATGTGAACAAAAATCGCCAAAAATTAAAAAAAATCGCCTAAATGAAAAAAATCGCCAAAATCAAAAAAAAAAATCGCCAAAACGAAAATAAATCGCCAAAATTAAAAAAAAACGCCATAAACCGAAATATAATCGCCAAATCAAAAAAAAATTGCCTATATGAAAAAAAACGCCAAAAATTAAAAAAAATCGCTTATATGAAAAAAAAATCGGCAAAATCAAAAAAATCGCCAAAACGAAAAAAAATCGCCAAAATTAAAAAAAAAAACGCCAAAAACCGAAAAAAATCGCCAAAACGAAAAAAAATTGTCAAAACAAAAAAAATTCCCACAATGAAAAAAATCCGCAAAAATCGTCAAAACAAAAAAAAAATGCTTATATGAACATAAATCGTCAAAAATTAAAAAAAATTGCCTAAATGTAAAAAAAATCGCCAAAACGAAAATAAATCGCCAAAATTAAAAAATAAAACGCCAAAAACCGGAACAAATCGCCAAAACAAAAAAAAATTGCCTATATGGCAAAAATTAAAAAAATCGCTTAAATGAAAAAAAAATCGGCAAATACAAAAAATCTGCCAAAACGAAAAAAAATCGCCAAAATTAAAAAACGCCAAAAACCGAAAAAAATCGCACTAGAAAAAAGTATGAATTTTTTCACAAAATGAATATGTACCTACATATCTCTGTGCTTATGTATGTATCTCTATACTATAAACACACTTTGGTAAAGGGTATATAAGATTCGGCACAGCCGAATATAGCACTCATACTTGTTTTTGTTTATCATTAATACGGCAGCGAGTGCAAGACGCAATCTCAAGCAGGACAGACAAATAAGCCTAGAGCATAGGTGGATAGATGGATGCCATTATATACACACAAAACACATATGCACAATTAATATAAACAAAATTTATCACCACATATTATTAAACTACCACAAATTCTCACGGACAGACAGGCACACAAAAACTAACGCGCCACCGACAGCCTCCATATACATATAAACAATCAAACGGAAATTAATACGCCTGACAAACGGACGAAACACAAACACATAAAATATATGTAAACAAACACCAAATATAAGCACACACAATCAAACAAAGCCGACACCCCCATTAATTTTGTGACACATCAATAATTGGCTAATTAACATAATTTTTATTACCCCATTAAAATTAATTGGGGAGACACTTACACTATTCAACTAGGAGGAAAGTAAATACCAGATAATTCTAATGAGTTAGAGCTCAGAGTAAGTGTTATTGACATTATAACAGACTGATTACAATTAAATAAAGTTTAGTAGACAGTGTGGTTTATAAGCATAACACAGTGATACAAAAAAGAATGAAGTAGAAATTCCCGGGAAGTAATACTATTTTTCTGATAGGTATTGTCGCGTACAACAAGAATCTGTATTTGAAATTTGCCAGTCACATCAGAATTTTGAGATACGGTTAAAAAACCGGTTTTTCGTACCTCTATGCACTTATAAGCGAGTAATTTACTTGTTTAGTAACCGATTTTCAGTTTCTCGGATTTGGAAAGAAGAAACTAGTACCTTTAGAATGGTGTACATATTGTTATGGGTGGCTTAAAAGCTCTTTTTTTTTAGAAATTTTTCAACCTTGGCGATATTTTTACGCATTATTTTATAAAGGAACTGTAAAATGTTTTAATTTATTCAAAAAATATATTTATTTGTGAGTAAAACGCAACTTTGTTTAAAAAAATCCGTTGAAAATTGACTGAGTTATTCAACTATTTATCAAACCTAAGTTTTTGCATATTACTTTTCTTGTTTTTTTCGCTTTCTGTTTAGTGAAGCTGTGCAAGGGGTTTGCTGTCAAATTTTGTAAATGCAATTCGGAGTATAATAGAAAATTGAGACAACAGAGTTCGCCAAACTTTTTTTTGCTAATTAGAATTACAACAACAATTTGCAAAGAGAGCTTAACTCGTGTAAAAGTATTGTTTTTTTTAATAAGTTAACAATTTGATAATAATCGAGTGCAATTAAAATAAAAATGTGCGACAGACGTGATAAATTTTGCTATATTTGTGGTTTATTTACGGATATCGGTCATAGCCGTAATTTTAGAAACAATATTGTAGTGGTGGAAGTATACAACAAAATCTTCAATCGTTGTTACAAATGCAGCCGCTGGTATGAACCAGAATTTGTTTGTGAATGTTGCTGTGCAACACTAAGAAAATGCAAAGTTCTACCGTCAGTTACTTTGAGAAACTGAAAATCGGTTACTAAACAAGTAAATTACTCGCTTATAAGTGCATAGAGGTACGAAAAACCGGTTTTTTAACCGTATCTCAAAATTCTGATGTGACTGGCAAATTTCAAATACAGATTCTTGTTGTACGCGACAATACCTATCAGAAAAATAGTATCACTTCCCGGGAATTTTTTTTGTCTCACAGTGTAATTTACAAATTTATATTATTTTCTTATTTTAAATTAACAATAGTTTCTTAGTAGTAATGATATTATTGTTCTTGCTATGATGTTGTTGATTTAGTTTTCCTTCCAACTATAATATTTCATCTTTACTTATCCAAGAATTCTGTTGATCAGAAAATCCTAGCCATTTAAGAAAGACCTCCTTCCCTTTAATTTTAAGAACGTTTTCAAACAGACATGTATTTGTAAGTCTAGATTTTGAAAGTTCGTCAGTATAGAATTCACCTTTAATAGGATTACCAAGATAATCTTCTAATATGTATGTTGCAGGATTTGCATTTAAAACTCTGGTAATTGTGAATATTTCTGTGGTCCAATTTGGAGTATAACTTTTTTCAAATATATGCTTATATTTGATTATAAATCAAAAATAATTTTTAGTCAGGCTTAAGTTCAGTAATTTCAATTCTTATCGAATGAAATATTTTTATTAATTAATGTGAGTTTCTAAAGAGAAGAAAAATTAAATTAGACTTTATTAGCTGCATGTAATTCATTTCTTCCTTCCAAGTTTGATAAGTCAGTTTAAGTGCCTTCGAAATTGGAAGTCTGTGAGTAAAAATCATCTTAATCATTGTCATTCTCAGTATTAGCATCATTAAATAAGATTTTATTACCAAATATTGTCCCTTCTGCTAGTTTCTTTGGTGTACTTGTTTCTATCTTGACTGATGGTTTCTTAGGCCTTAAACTTGTATTATTTTTAACTTTTGTCTTGATTTGACTTTCATCTTTCATGGTCTTTAAATATTTTTAGAAATATTTATGAATCCTTTGAGAGTTTCTGTTATTGGTTTAAATGTATCTCTTAGTTATTCACGCGTATCTATTTCAAAAAGCTTTTATACTACGAAGCTTTTTCGTTAAGATATTTCTTGTCAACACCAACTGTTTTTTCATCCATTGAAAGTAATAGTAACTAACAGGTATCAGCTACTAAATCAGGTATCAGCTTTCAGCATATCAGGTAGCTGGTCTGGTTTTCAGATCAGCTAATCAGGACCTGGCCTGGTTTTCAGGTTGGCTTTCCAGGACCTGATCTGCTTTTCAGATCAGCCTTTCGGAACCTGGTCTAGTTATTTGATCAGCTTATCAGGACCTGGTCTGGTTTTCAGATCAGCTTACCAGGACCTGGTCATGTCTTCTGATCAGCTTATCAGGACCTGGTCTGGTTTTCAGATCAGCTTATCAGGACCTGGTCTGGTTTTCAGATCATCTTATCAGGACCTGGTCTAGTTTTTAGATCAGCTTATCAGGACCTAGCCTGGTTTTCAAATAAGCTTATCAGGTATCAAATCAGTCTAGCGGTACCTGGTCTGATTTGTGGATCAGCTTATCAGCTAGCAGCCTAGGTTATATCAAATAAATGTATGAAGTTTAAAGTTAGATTAATAACTAGAGTCAATATTTATGAACAGTAGTTTATATAGTCATGAAATAGTCAAATTTCTTTCTGAAGCGGCTATGATTTAATTCGTTACCTTTGCTTATCACCAAAAATCCATATTTATCCTTCCAACACTCTCGACAAATTACTTGGAACTTTTGGTAATTCATGTCGCTGCTAACATGATCCCTATAAACATGCGTTATATTTGTCTCATCCTGCTTAAACACTATAATAACATATGCATTGTCTCTTATTAAATGCTTGATAATTCTAGTATAAATTTGACACAAGTAGAATGAGTCAACATTCATACGTCACCCCATACAAAAATATGTACGTATATTATTCTGCTTTTCAAATGCAACATCATCAAATATCATAATTGAATTAGTGTTAGCTTCGTCAGGTGAAACAAGTGATTCATTATCGGTGAATGTTTAATATCCTATTCCTTTAATTGGTGAAATTAGTTTCTTCAGGTATTCATATTTGGGTTGATATAGAGATTTTGAGTATAAATAGATGTTTTCACATTTGATTCCTTTGGGACTTTCTAAATTAGCCAATCATAGCATTAGTCTTTCCACAATTTGATGGTCTCACTGTAAGAGCACTAAAAAAAATTTGTAAGAAGGGCTATGCTTTATTTTTGAAGTAATGTTCGATGATTCATCAATATTATGAACTAAATAATTTTTTTGTCGTTTCACTTACTGAATTTTTAATACTAAATACATTTCATAAATGTTACCTCTTTTTATAGGAAAAATGAGATAATATGGTTATACGATATCAGAAAACGTTTAGTCATAAAAACACCTTCATTGGAGGATGTATAGTAGATAAAATAATAAACTCTTTACCTGTTGAACTTCATCTTCCTAGATGCCAATACATTTAAATCGCGGTGATACAGTAATTAATTTATTTAACTCTGCTTATAAAAATCATGATATTGCGTTTTCAAACAATAAGGATTTAAGAACCAGACATAAGGCTGATAAAATACTTGAAAATACAGCTTGGGATAGAGTTTTATCAAAAGATAGTAGTCTTGCTGAAAATTCATTTGCATATATGGTTAATAACGCAATGCAATCCAAAACAAAATTTAGTATGGATGTGGAGAAAAAGAAAAATGTTAAAAAGAACAAGTTGAGTGATAAAAAACTGTTTAGAACATCAATTAGTGCTGCGACAAGAATACTAAAGGAAGAAAAGTTATTAGTTATTATTATTATTATTAACTCAGCTATTAAAATTGCAAGAAAAACTATCAACAAATCATTAAAAGGAAGAAAATCTTAAATTGTAGTACCAAGTGTAATACGTGTCCCAAAATTTTTTAGTTTTTTGCCCTTAATATCGATTTTAACTGCTCTGGGTGCAATTAGTAGTCACAACTGGATGTGCTGCCATAGCTAAAACTGTAAATGCAACAATTCAACTTGATGAAGTAACTAGATGATGAAGTAACTAGAGCAAAGTGTTGAAGAGGACCCGAATGAATCGAATTCGATATAGAGCCATGATAACCGACTATTTTGTTCCCGAATTGGATGGCATGAATGTGGATGAGTTGTGGTTCCAACAAGACGGCGCTACATGCCACACAGCGCACGTCACAATCGATTTATTGAAGGAAACATTCGATGAGCGCATAATTTCGCGGAATGGACCTGTCAATTTTCCACCAAGATCGTGTGATTTGACACCATTGGATTATTTTCTTTGGGGATATGTGAAATCGCTCGTCTACGCCAACAAACCAGAAACGTTAGGGAACTTGGAAGCCAACATTCGTGGCGTTATTGCCAACATACGGCCCCATATGCTCGAAAAAGTGGTTGAAAATTGGACCTGTAGAATTGGCTTTATTCGAGCCAGCCGCGGCGGCCACATGCCCGAAATCATATTTAAACATTAATGGCATAAAATTATCCTTCCAATAAAGCCAAATTGATGGACATTAAAACGATTTTCTTGTGTTTTATTTCAATTCGAAGCTCTATACCTCTAAAAAACACCCTGTATAATAGAGCGATGGAACCTATATCAGTTGGAAAAGGACTTTACTTAAAACCATATTAAAACGTTATGGTTTGGTTCACAAAGAGGAATCAAAAAACTCTTAGAGATGCTGCCCAATAGATCACTATCTGATGTGGGCCTAAACCGTTTCTCTATAAATATTCCATATTTTAGAGGAGTTTTCATGTTGAATACTCTACGAAAACGAACAAAGAAAATTTAATGTGGAATAATCAACTTAACAAAACCTGGTAGATATTGGGTAGCATATTATAAAAATAGCAATGAAAAAGAATATTTCGACAGCTTGGAAACTTATAATCTCCTCGAGAAGTATTCAAATATCTTGGTACAAATATAAAATACAACTATAATCAACATCAGAATTATAGTACATTTACCTGTGCACACTTATGTCTTAAATTTCCTTACGAAATAACTGAAAATATTAAATAAAAACACAAACATTTATATTTTACAAAACTTTTTAATGTCTTTTTATTCATAATTTAAAATACATAATTAACATATTTTATTGCCAAACAGGAAGTTGGAAACTTTGAATTAGAAATTCACTCAGCTCACTCTCAACGATTAGGTTTTCTTCCCCTTTTCTACTTAAGCAATATGATTCGCTCGAGAGATCTTTAATATCATCACCTGTTAAATTATTATATAGTTTAGGTAGGAACATTATGCGTTTTGTTGTTACACGTATCACATTTCGAATAGTATATTTAATGGATGTTTCAAGTTCCTTTATGTGGATTAAATTTTTTGTTTAGAAAATTAAATTTTCAAATTTGATTTGTTGTGGAGTTCATTTTTTTATTTAGTTCTTATTACTTTGAATGTTTAACTGAAAATTATCTTAAAAGTAGCGATGATGACTTCAAGAAGGCTAATCGAAAATAATTATGGTGGAATAGTGAATAAGTGGGGGGTTGTGATAGACAGAATGAGATAGTTATAGAAAGAAAAGGTGTAGAGAGAGATAGAGTGCTAAAAATAAATATGGAATAGAGATGATAAGATAGATTTTGTAAAGATTAGAAGATAACACTTTAAAATCTTAGAGAGCAAATTAGTATTAAAGGAACCTTCCAACATTTATCATCATTCAGTTATCAGCCAATAAAATGAGCTAAATTAGACGTACTTTTAACCAATTTATAAGAGATTTTGAAAGCTTCAGGCTTTTTGCTCATTGGGAGATGATAAAATTTGTCCAAAATATGCAGGATGAGAACGAAGATTAAGACATCATGGAAGATGAAGACAACACAGAAGGACACTTCAAAAGCTGTCCTTGATATAACTCTGAGTGTGAGGAAGGACCTGATACTTGTAGATATATATATTTTTTACGGAAAAGTATATTAGAACATTTATTAATTGGATACTATGAAATGTTCCCATCATTATAATTAAAATAATTAAACAATTGAATTAAAGGGTATTATTAAAAGAAATAAAATAAAATAATACTATTTTAATATTCCTTTTTTTATATAATTTTTTCTAAAGGAACATTAGGAATCATCTGTTCAAATAGAAAATAACAGAAATATGTATGTATTGAAAAATAAAGGAACTTGTCCGATTATTTAAATTGTTTCTCTTTATGAAAATATCTAATGGAATTTCATAATATTTCTCTTGTAGAGAACCTCTCAAAGAAAACATGACTGTGCATGTTTAAGTAATATAAAAAAAGACTGTACATGTTTAAGCGATATAAAAACAAGAATTTTCACATAATCAAAAACAAAAAATTTTTTATCAGACGAAGTAAAACCAATAAGGATATAAAACCCATTCACATATTAAATTCTTTTTTAATATTTTATTTCACAGTTTTTTCTTAAAAGCTCTTATACATACATATCTATATTACTATTTCTTTTATTTTTTTTAATAACTAAGATCTTATTTACAAAAATTTTTCTTAATAAATATGACTTTATATTTATGTTTTGAACGGGCTAAAGTTCATATCGCGTATTGGTCCACTGTGTGTTTATGTAGATTTGCAAATGAAATATGTGAATTGTTTTGAGTATTTTAATTTGCTGAAAGGTGTTTTGTGATGAAAGCTCATATTTACCACCTCTTATTTACAACAGTCTTACCATTGTCATTTATTCTTTACTAATTATGCACATGCTAGTTAATTTGCACAAATCTACATCAACTAATACCACACACATTGGACCAAACATAGAAAAACGCTGATGATGAAAGTTTAGTGGCCTTCAAAAACGGCTAGCTGTTCCGTTCAACTATGTATGTATGTGTTGTTAGAATATTTACAACTAATGTTAGGAACACAATTGGGACGAACGACGAATTTTTCGGTGCGAACTTTCGTCATAAAAAATAAAACACATTTGTGCATATGAAAATGAACACAACACCGCCGTACAGTGAAATTCGTCATGCATGACGAACTCTGAGATAGATTAATTTCTATTTTGTACGCCGACGAACGACGAAAAAACAAAATTCAGAGAACATTCTCTATCTCTCTCTGTTTTTGTACACACAACAACCAACTTTATCAAATATGAGAGACAAATTCGGTGAGTAAATTCGTAATTATTGTGCTTCACACGACGAATTTACGCAGCGAATGGCTATCGACGAATTCGTCGACGTGGACAAAATTCGTCGTTCGTCCCAATTGTGTTCGTAGCATAACTTTGATGTTATTTGCTCATTAATAATTATCACATGTAATTTGGCTTAAAAAGAGATACGAACCTTAGCCCGTTCAAATCATAAATGTAGAAACAAATTAAAAATAATAATTAAAATTAACTAAAATAGGATTTTATTTACAATTATTAAATTAAATTCAAATTATTTACAATGCTAATGTTACTTGAACTATGACCGAAATTAATTTTTTGATAAAAGCGTTTGAATTTTTTTCCCCTCAAATATATTTGTGGCGGCTTGGTGGTTTTTTTCTTGGTTGTATCGGGTTTGTCGTTGTCATCTTGCAATATTTGAAAACGGTTTTGACGATTAGTAGAGGATGCACTCCCTAGATATCTTTGGGGCAGATGCAATTTTAGTTGAATTTGGGCTTCGCCTGCGCTTTATCACAGTTATATATCTGTCCATTCCGCATTGGAGCTTGAGTTTTAGGCTACTGTTAATAACTGGGTTAAGTGATGCCCACAAGCCCGAGGCGGATGATATCGCTGAGTTAAATGTAGAAGTACTAGGAAACGGCAACGAATCGGAAATGTTAACGAATCACTAGTTGTGATTGGTTAAAGCGAGATTGATGGCTGACGAAATAGTGGCTTTGCCGTTAGAAAAAGTCTGTCATCAAGTTTTTATTTTTATTGTCTTCATTAAGAGCTTTAAAACTCGAAGTAAGCCTTATATCAGATTCCTTATTTTTATTGTTTTCATCAAGAGCTTCAGAACTCACAGTAAAATAGGCATTTCTGCCGGTAGAGCTCACTTCACAATTTATTGTTTTTGAGGTACTCATATAGAGTACTCCTCAAGGACAATTTATTTGTGTTTTTTACGGTTTTTTTTGTTTTTGTTATTTCTACTATCTAAAAGATATTAGCAAAGCAAATAAAGCTAGCTTATTTATTAAAATCAGTATGTATGTACCTTTTCAGCCTACATTACGAGGCATGTAAAAATCCACATGTACATGTGGCTCTGACGTAATTTTCGACGTAACAATGAAGCTACATTGGCAACATGCTGTGTACTAGCAATACATGTAAATGGAGAAATTTAGACCACTACTCATGTGCTGTTTTTGGAAGTGTCCGACTTGGCTAAATTTGTCATATTTAGATTTTGGAACAAAAATACAATCAATATTTTACGACATGTAGCAAATACTACTAATCAAAAAAATGCAACCAACATGCTGAAAATTCTCGTGACGTCTTATTCACATGCGCAAGTGGATTTTTACATGCTGTGTTCTGTAGGCTTTACGAATAATATGTACTACGAATATTTTTTTGTATAATTTTTGTTTAATTTTTAAGTATGTAAAATTCCGCTAATCGACCGTTTACTATGAAGGTACAACGTGAACTCGATTATACAATTTAAAACAATTTTAAACAATAAATGAATACAAAATAAAAAAAATTTACAAGTGTTTTGTTATTTCAAATACAAACTACGTAAAGGAAAGAGAAAAAAGTGGGGAGGAGGAAAGTTAACTTCCTTGCTTACTTGCAAATTTTTACTTTTTGTGTCTTTGCTGATGAGTGTCCTTAGTTGAAACTTTTCTGCTTTTAAAAAATCGTAGCTAAAGAAATGATGAGGCAGAGATTCGCAATGAATATTGTTTTTGCTATTCATATTGACTCATGAAATTTTAAATATAAATGCTTAAGACATCGTTTAAACTCAATTACTCTGATGTACGCTCACTCTCAATAACATTAATTTATAAATATATCGAAATAAATATCACTGCCACACTCACACTTACAAAGCAGCTCAGTTTGTTTTCTAATTTCAGGAAAGTATTTCAACTACTCGCATTGATTTAAAAGTTAACCCCCTTATGCAAAAACGAATGGTAAATTTAAAGTTGGTTTAGCAAACGAATTTTGTAAGGCATAACCAGTTTTAAAGCATGCTTTAACTTTAACAATCGTTTTTGCATAAGAGCATTAGTCATTAAACAGTTTGCAAGTAGTATACAATAGTAATAAATAGGGTTGTTTTTAAGTTTCAGCAAAAAAAAAACAAACAACAATAAGCAACAGACAAACAAACACATTTTGCATTGTGAGTCATACTTATTTATTTTGCATCGTCCATAGGCATTGAGTTAAGAGAGTCGAAATAAATAACGTCATAAATGTTGCTATGTATGAGTTCGATGCTCACTTCAAACTTCCGCGTAAATATGTTTCATAGACATTGCAACAAAAATGAGTGCGTATTGCGTACAAGAAACTATGAGTCATATTTAACTCTATTCACTTTTTCACTACTCATTTCTGTTCAGTGATACATACAATACATACATACAAATATATTTCTTAAGCAAATAAACAAAATATCAGCTTATCAGCGACAAACAATCTGGCCCCCACCCCACACACAAGCATTAGGGTGTTGATATATATAAGAACATTTTATACATAAATGAAATAATTAAATAAATTGTTTATTAATTTATTTATTGTTTATTAATTTATTTAATTATGTTATTTATAAAAAATTTAGTGTGAGGAAATCACACACACATTCTTACGATTCATATGAGAATCGCGTAGTAGTCATCAAATCTTATTTCTGTGATATAGTATTACGATAAAAAATTTCTGCAGTCTGGCAACACTGACAGTTTTCCCTTCGGTATTAGGAAAAATCATTTTAATTTTCGTCGGCATTTGAAAAAAATAATCATGTATTGCCGTCGGCATTAGGAAAAAATAATAATCATTATTGCCGTTGGCATTAGGAAAAAATAGTTATCATGGTTTGCCGTCGGCATTTGAAAAAAATAATAATCATTTTTGCCGTCAGCGTTTGAAAAAAAAATCATGCTTTGCTGTCGGCATTTGAAAAAATTAATTTTTACAATATCAATGGGGGAAAATTGATAATAGGAAAAATTAATCTCAGGATTTTGCCGTCCGAATTCATAAAAAAACCTCAAAAAATCACCCGTTATCACAATTAATGTAACACAATAAAATATCACCCGTTCCCACAAAGTTAATGTTAACAAAAAACTCCATATGTAAACAAAAAATAAGACAGACTTATTGAACCACCCTCGTTGTTATCAAATTTCGAAGAATTTAACAATTTTCCAATTTTAATTACCGAAATTTAAGAATTTCAGTTACAATTTATCAATTTTAATTGGGACAGAATCCACAATTCACTACTACTTAGATACGGAAAGTTTACTTTGCAAAGTCTTAATTCAGCTGGGAGAAAGACAGAAAGAGAAAGTATTCCTATTTGTGGCTTTGACATACTACATATACATATTACAATGAGGTATATTCTTCGAAATTATTTTTCTGAATTAATTTCTTTTTTATTGTCAAAACAAAATTTTTGAGCAAGGATGTGTGTATACATGAAAATGTAAAAAAATATTTAATTTCTATTTAAAATTATTATTATGCATACATACATATGCAAATAAACTAGCTGAGGCCGGCAAACGCTGTCTTTTTTTCTGGTTGGAGGTTACTCCGTTCCCACTGTATGGGAGATTTACTTGGCTGAACACAAGGGTTAAAACGCCATCAAAGATATCTATATTAAGCGCCTAATCCGAGAAAATTCCAAACAACATATGCCGTATCATACGAAGCCGGGACTCTCAAAATCCTCTCGCTTTTTGTTTAAATATTTTTTTTAATATTTATTTTCTAATTCAATTGCTTTATTAACCCCCGAATGTGTGTGTTTACGCGCATAGTGTAAAAGTTACTTATTGTTTACTAGTGTAAAGGTCCCTTGTTTAATTATTGTTCATTGGACCTTTCTATGTTTTTGTTTTCTCTTTTCGTTAAGTTATTGTGTTTTTGTATATATGTTGTTACATATTTTAACTTCCATATTGTTAACCCAAGGATACGTACGGTACGTGAAATAAAAATAAAACCCCATTTATTGAAATTTTATTAAAACCCTTTTTTTTATTTAAAATAAATATTTTCGAGAAATATTTCGAGGAAACATTTTGGTCCTTCGAACCGGATTAGACCCCCGAGTCCTTGAAATATTTTCAAGAAAATATATTTAATTCCAGCTGTCTTTGCATCTCTCGGAACACTGGATAATATCAACCCCAAATTTTAAACCCTATAATCAATCTACTAATTAAAGGTTAGTTGTGTGCATTTATTTTACTTTGTGCAATTAAGAAATAAAGTGTGTGACATATACATATATAAAAGAAGTGACAATTTCTAAATATTCAATTTGCCGTCGGTAAAACATATTTGGAAAATTAAAAGTGCATAATTTGTTTACCCATTTGCTCATCGCAATTTCAATTTGTGTGTGTGTATGTATAAATATTAAATTTTTTACAGAAGATACAAAGAAATCGAAAACCATAAACATATGTACATATATGTATTATATGTAAATTTATATAATTGTTAATACAGTTTGTTAACATTTCTTTAAATTTATACATATCTACATACATATGTATTTACATGCATACATATATATTATATACATACATATGTACGCGCCTAATTTGTGCATATTCTTTTTTGTAAATTGTTTTGCTCAAACAGAACAACAAAATTTTTACTCGTTACTTTTAATAATTACAAGTGCATTATTAAAAGCAAAAACAACAAAAGCCAACGAACGCGAGAGAAAAATTATTTAATTTGGTGTTATGAATTTTTTATTTTCTGGATGCAGTGGCATAATTAAAACAAACAAAAAATAATAATAATCAAATTTAGTGTTATTACTTCATAAAAGTGAACCCAGTGATAAATCATTAGTTTGCATTGTTTGTATATACATATGTACGTATATATTCTCTTACAAGAAAAACAACTACTAAATTACTCTGTGCTTGTTGGTTTTGGTTTGTTTTGTTTTTTTTACTTGATATCGTCACACACACACAACCTACACTAGTGCTGCAACTTTTTTTAATCGAATAAAAAACCGAGTGCTAATTAACTTATTTTATTAAAGTGAAATTTTACTCACGTTTTTAATTACGCTCTATTTAATAAATAATTAGTACAATTTTATTAATAATTTTCCCCCAATAAATAATTTTTAACCGAATATAACGTATTCGATGAACCCATTGTGGATACCTTTGCGGAATTTATTTTTATTTTATTTATATTTTTTTATTAAACAAAGCGTTTTTCACACTTTAGAATAATCCTTATTTAATTTATTTTAATTCAACATTTTACCGATTTCTCAAATTTTAACCCGAGTTTTCTTTGATATTTTCCCAAATTATTGAAAGAGGAATCTAAGTGTGAAACTAACTTTGTTTTATATTATTTTTACCCTATACCAATATATTTATTTTGAATTCATATTCATATAAATTTATTTCAAAAATTTTTGAACCCATTACCCCCGCCCAAAAACTTTTTTTCGTGTTTAAAAATTTTATTTATACAATTTTTTGCAAGTTTTCTCGCGATAATAATAATAAAAAAAAATCTTTATCGTTCTTTTATTCGGAAGCGGAAATTTATCGGTTGGATTCATCCCAAATAATTTTACGTGTACGTTTTTAAATAAACTCTTAAAATTTCTCAATACAATTTACGATCAAAAATGCATATGACTACGTTGATCCGCAATGCCGACCGTTTGGTAGAATTTGAAGCATATATTGCTTCTATACCAGTAGCGGAACACCAACTCGGTTCGGTGAATAGTCATGAAAAAGAGCTCAATCGGTTATGGGAAGCTGTTCGGTCCACATACGATTCTTTATTAATTGAAGCCGCAAAGGTGAAAGACCCTCAGGTTAAAGAATTGAAAGCTAAGTATCTTAATTCTTATGGTACTTACACTCGGGGGATGTCTCTTATAACTGGTCTCCTAGAACAACTTAAAGTGGCGGTGCAGGTCGAGAGGTCGATAGCGCAATCCGCGGCTATGATTAATTTACCCCCTTGTGATACGCCCATATTCTATGGAGATTATAAGAGCTGGCCCTCATTTCGGGATATGTTCTCCGCTTTGTATGGTAATAACCCCCGATTGACCCCAGTACAGAAATTGTACTATCTATTGCAAAAAACCGCTAAAGATGCGCATGATACCATACAAACGGTGCCACTGACCCACGATGGCTATGAAGTCGCATGGAAAAAGTTAGTTGACACGTATGAAAATAAAGATGCCCTCATAAACGAACAGCTTCGAGCTCTATTAAATATTAAACCGATTTCGCAAGAATCTAGCGCGAATATTAAAAACTTGCAAAGAACGATAAATGATTGCATAACGAATCTTTCTCTCCTTGAGGTAACCCCTGAAATATTCTACCACGTAATGCTGGTATATATTTGTGCTACAAAGTTACCCGAAAACACTCTGAGTCTTTGGGAACAATCTAAGAAACTTAAAACATCCCCTAAATGGACTGATATGGATGCTTTTTTAACAGCGCATTTCAAAACCCTCGAATCGATTTCTCACATAAGGCAGTCCCATTCAAACCCTGTTCAAAGCCCGAACAAATACCCCACCACTGCCAATGTACGAAATAGCCCCATGTTTAACGCTGCTAAAAAATCATCTAATGATAATAGAAAAATTCAAAGTTTTGCGACAAAAACCAGTTCGACTCCAACGGTTTGTCGTTGTTTCCTGTGTCAAGGGTCTCACCCCATTAGACTTTTTCCCAGATTTTTGAGCCAGAGTGTTGACGAACGTATGTCAACAGTGAAACGTCTCAAGTGTTGCTCAAACTGTTTGGCAACATCACATGATTTCAGAAATTGTAAAAGTGTTCATGTCTGCTCACTTTGTAAGCAAAAGCATCACTCTTTACTTCATAGAGATGGAAAATCAAATATATCTGTCAGTAATTCACCCCAGCTTCCTATAGCTTCTAGTACGACTGCAGTGTCATCGCAACCCACAATTAACCCAATTGTAAACTCAGGTAGCAGTCATTCTCAACCACCACTCGATTTCAACCCTTCAACTTCTGCCGCGGCTCGTAATTTACATACTTATACTGGACATCTGAATTCCAATAAAAATCAAACAGTGATTTTAGGCTCTGCAGTTTGCATAGTGCATATAAATGACCTTAGATGCGCAGCCCGAGCCCTAGTTGACCTGGTTCACAAGGTACCTTTATTTCAAGAAGGTTACAAAGGAAGCTCGCTATTCCCACATTTCCTGTACCATTGACAAGTGTCACAGGAATGATGGACTGTTTAGCTGGTAAATCCTCTACCATGTGTAATCTAACAGTCAGTTCGCCGATTGACCCCAACTTCAAACTGAAAGTGTCTGCGTATGTCGTAGAAAAAATCACCGGTCAGTTGCCTTCATATAATATCTCTGATATTGTAACTTCATCCTTCCCCGACATTACACTGACCGACGTCATGTGTACTCGTATGGATAAACTTTTTGGAGGAAATGTGTATCCCAAAATTTTAACTACGGATGTTAGAATACATCCAAATGGCAGCTTGATCGCCCAGAGAACCGTGTTCGGGTGGATCGTCACAGGTGAAGTTTCTCAGCCTCAACCCTTACACTCCGTAGCATCGTTTTGCACCCATCTCGAGTTGAATACTCAACTCGCTCGATTTTGGGAACTTGAAGAAGTTCCCACAGCAACCAACTTATCGGAAGATGATGAGTATTGTGAGAAACTTTACCAGGCTACGACTTATAAAAATCCCGATGGCCGGTATGTAGTCTCTCTCCCATTTCGTCGAGAATTCTCAAATGAATTGACATTAGGGGATTCTCGGAAAAGCGCCTTTTCCCAGTTTGTGCGAAATGAGGCACGTTTAATGAAAAACCCCGAATTAAAGTCACAATATGACAATGTAGTTCGCGAATATTTCACAATGGGACATATTAAAGCCGTCAAGCACCCCGATTCCACTGTAGATAAGTATTATTTACCTCATCATGCAGTGTTTAAACCGAACAGTGTAACCACGAAACTCCGAGTAGTATTTAATGCTTCAAACCCCTCCTCTAATGGCGTGAGCCTGAATAGTGTGTTGTACCCAGGTCCTGTCTTACAGACAGACCTTACCATTTTGCTGCTGCGGTGGCGTTTCTTCAGATATGTTTTTAATGCGGATATTGAAAAAATGTATCGCCAGATACTAGTTCATCCCAATCAAACCCAATATCAGCGGATTTTGTTTCGTGATAGTCCTGAAGCTGAACTTAAGGACTATGAGCTTAGCACGGTCACGTTTGGAGTGAACTGCGCGCCGTACTTAGCGATTCGTACTCTCTTGCAATTGGCTGACGATTGTAAACCCATAAGTCCTGCGGCGTCCGAAATATTGAAAACTCAAATGTATGTTGATGATGTTCTTGCTGGATCACATGAACTCGAAGACGCTTTTAAGAGGCGTAATGAACTAACCCATGTTCTTGGTTCGGCTGGTTTTGTTTTACGAAAGTGGACAGCCAATCATTTACGACTCTTAGAAGATTTACCCCGGGAGAATCTGCTTGATGCAGACTTCTTAAAATTTTCGGATGCCAGTACTACAAAAACCCTTGGCTTGCGATGGGATGCTAATAAGGATAGCTTCTATTTTAAACTCAAATCGCAGCCACGCTAGGACATTGTCACGAAACGATCTGTCTTGTCTGAGATAGCGAAATTGTTTGACCCTGCAGGATGGTTCTCACCAAAAATTATTGTAGCTAAAATCATAATGCAACAAATTTGGAAGGACAAGACAGACTGGGATGAAAGTTTGCACCCCCTAACCCTATCTCAATGGCGCGCATTTTTAAACGATTACAGTAATATTGAGAAAATTAATATTCCAAGATGGGTTAATTTTCTTCCAGAAAATGAATTTGAACTTCATGCGTTTTGCGACGCCTCTGAAAAGGCATACGGCGCTGCTCTTTATATTCGAAATATATCACCCCATTCAATTACGACGCATTTACTCGCGTCAAAAACGAAGGTAGCTCCCGTAAAAGCTGAAACATTACCCCGTTTAGAGCTATGCGGAGCGGCTTTGATGGCAAAAATGGTAGAATCATTATGTACCCAATTAAATCTAGACAGGAGTAAGGTTTATCTTTGGACTGATTCTACTATTGTTTTATCCTGGCTTAAAACACCCCTGTGCCATTGGCCTACCTTTGTTAAAAATAGAGTAGCGTTGATCGTGAATAAAGTTGGTAATGAGAATTGGTCACATGTAGATTCCAAGGACAACACCGCCGATTTGGCAAGTCGTGGAACTCTTGCACGAGATCTAATTGATAATTCTCTTTGGTGGCATGGCCCTGCATGGTTAAGACAACCGCGAGAGTGCTGGCCACAATATACCCCTATTGAACACCAACACCTTGAAGTTCAGTCGTTTTTCGTTCAGCTTGAAACCCCGTACGACATACTGGAACGTTTTTCAGATTTACCCCGTGCAATGCGAATTATTTCGTATATGTTCAGGTGCTTAGCGTATTTGAAGACCCGAAATTGCTTATATGACACTCTAGATTTAACCCAGCTTGATTTTAATGTGTCAGAAAAATTTTATACCTGAATATACCCCGCTTTCAAAGGGTGTGCCATTGTCTACAAAGAGCAATTTACTAACGTTAAACCCCTTTATCGATTCAAACGGCTTTGTCAGAATTAATGGTCGATTGGCTAGATCACATGGCTTAACATATGATGAGCGATATCCAAAAATTTTACCATATTCTGCCCGCTTTACTCGCTTATTTGTTGAACATGTGCACAAGTGCTCTGCTCATGGCGGTCATTCATTAATGATCCGTTTAATTAGAAGTGAATTCTGGGTCCCGAAGCTAAAAAATCTGATCCGTACAGTAATTCATAATTGTAAAGAATGCACTATTTACCGAAAAAAGTCTGGTCAGCAAATTATGGCTGCCTTACCCCCTGAACGATGCTCTATGTCGAGACCGTTCACCCATACCGGCTTAGACTTCGCAGGCCCGTTCGACATAAAATCCTACATTGGTAGAGGTTGCCGAATTACAAAAGGCTATGTTTTAGTTTTTGTTTGCTTCGCTACAAAGGCTATTCATTTGAAGGCAACTGGTGATATGTCGACGGAAACATTCCTTGCAGCCTTTGCTCATTTTTTCTCACGTCGTGGATGCCCTTCACATTTATATTCTGACAACGGAACTGCCTTTGTCGGTGCTGCTAATTTACTTGAGGTTGACCGAAAACAGTTTTTATATGAAATTAAGCGAAAGGTACTTGTACGGAACAGCTTCCAGCCTGTTGAATGGCATTTCATTCCCCTCGGTGCTCCTCATATGGGCGGGTTATGGGAAGCCGGCGTAAAGAGCGTCAAAACTCATTTACGTAAAATCTCTGGTGTTCAGAAGTTTACCTTTGAGGAATTTACAACTATGTTGAAGCGCATAGAAGCTTGTTTGAATTCCAGACCGTTAACTGCCATGACCGATGATCCCTCTAACATGATTCCACTAACGCCAGGTCATTTCTTAATTGGTGCGCCTATTCTGTCACCCCCTGAACCCGATCATGCTGATCTCTCCTTGAGTGTTGCCAATAGGTGGCAAAAGCTTAAAATTCTTCACCACCAATTTGCCCAGAGGTGGAAAGAAGAATACCTCAAAGAACTTCATCGTCGAGTGAAATGGAAATACCCCCAGAAAGATTTTGAAGTAGGCGACTTGGTAGTTGTCCGTCAGGATAATTTACCCCCTAATGAATGGCGACTCGGACGAATAGAAAAGACTTACGTGGGACACGATTCTAAGGTCCGTACAGCGGACGTGAGAACAGCTTCAGGCGTCCTCACCCGGCCTATTGTGAAGCTTGTTCTCTTACCCAAATCAGAAACTCACTAATTCTTTTTTTTCGTTTTACCTTTTTTTTCTATTTCACCCTTTTCTAGTACAATGTCTAGTGCATCCCGTCGCCTGGAGGTACATCGTAAACCCGTTGAAGGTCCATCGACGTCTATTTCTACGATAACAACCCCACGACCTGATAAATTGCGAGACTGCCGCTTGTGCAAAAGTGATCACGCATTGCGAAAATGTTACCGGTTTAGAAAGATGACGGTGAAGGAACGGTGGGACACAGTGAAAACATTTAAGTATTGTTTAAACTGCCTTGCACACTCGCACATGAAAGACAGGTGCACGAGCCGGGAACGGTGACTTGAATGCAAAGCCGAACACCACACTTTACTCCATCGCTACAAGGCAAAAACATCCGACCCACAACCAACGCAAAACCTTTCAACAAAAAACAAAAGGAAAAGTAAAAAACGCAGTAAGGCCAAGACTGCCAAGCCATGCCATCAATGTGCACACCTTCAACAACCACAACTACTACAACCTCAGCCCCCTTCAACCCAACGACAACAACACCAATTCACTGAGCTAATCAGCCGGCGACTATTGTGATCAACGTGATGTCCGGGCGAATTGTTTAAATTTTTTTATATATTTTGCATTACTTTTTTATTGTTTAGTATTATATTATTATATTTTATATTTTTTTATCATATTTTATTACATTTATTCTGAATTCACATAAATGTAAATATCACTGATGAATTATGTTTTGAAGAAAATTGTATTTTATTATAAAACTCCCTATGATAGGCCCGCGTTATCCTTAGTCCTCTTTGTTGCAGTATAGCAAGGGGGGCGGGATGTTTATTGTTTACTAGTGTAAAGGTCCCTTGTTTAATTATTGTTCATTGGACCTTTCTATGTTTTTGTTTTCTCTTTTCGTTAAGTTATTGTGTTTTTGTATATATGTTGTTACATGTTTTTACTTCCATATTGTTAACCCAAGGATACGTACGGTACGTGAAATAAAAATAAAACCCCATTTATTGAAATTTTATTAAAACCCTTTTTTTTATTTAAAATAAATATTTTCGAGAAATATTTCGAGGAAACAGTGTGTCTGTATGAGTCTATGTACAGACCAAACTGCTAAACCGATTTTGAGTTAGTTTTTTTAAGTTGACTTAATGGAGAGTGTTCGGTCCAGCCGTTTAGAAGATATCACATCTTTTTAGATATATTCGAGGGTTTTTAAAATGTATAATATTTTTTATTTTCGTTTTGTGTGTATAAAAATACAAAAGCAGTAAAAATTTATGAATCTTTGCTGTGTGCGGCCATTAGGGGTCATAATTGGTGTGATGAGAGACTCCTTCAAAAAAGCGCGTTTCAACCAAGCCATTTTTACCCTTTGCTTACGAATACACAAATGAAATCTGCACTAAGTTTGGGATACGAATTTTGTACTATGATGGTATGTTATCACACAATGTTCACATACTAAATATGACCGTCCAATAACCTCATAGGTCAAAACAAAACAAAAATCTATCGTGCGTTACTAACAAACACATACAACAATTGTATATGCATACATATAAATAAGATAGATTTTAGATAAATAAATAAATAATAATTAATAATAATTTATTAACAAATGCAAAAAGTCTTTAATTGTTATTTGAAAGTCCATAACTAAAATCCATGATAATTTGTCGAATTAAATATGTATAAACTTTTCCATTTAGATAATTCACAGAAAATAAATACATAAATTTACCTAGCCGGTAAGGAATTTTAAATAAAATTTAAGTTGATTTTTTAAACATAAAAATCATCTACAATTTTTGTTGGATTACCTAAAAAAATTTGTAAATGCCATTCTACCCTATCATTTATTATACCGTAATATTAGGAAATATAACGTATGAAATTTTTTGTGTGTATTGTAAATTAGTCACTGTAGTCACTAGTAATTTGTCAATCACAGTGAAAAGTAACAGGTATAGAAATATTACTCATCTGTGTTGTGCATTTAGCAGATGCGAAGAAGAAGCAAACAATAAATGAAATTGTTCTCTGTCTATTAATTTTAGATATGTAAATGCTACAGGCAAGTTCAAAAGGAAATTGACAAAATTTTTTGCGAATTGCGAATATGTCAATTGGGACCATATATACTTAATAAAAATGATTTACAATATTGCAAAAAGTACCAAAAGTATGTAAAGTGTAATTAAATTACCAAAATTATGTTAAGCTTAAAAAAATTAATTAATTAACAAAAATATTGTTTCGAAATGAACTTAAAAACCTTCAAACGACAAAGTTTCGGTCAAAGAAAAATTAGCCAAGACTCACGAAAATCCGTTCCCAGTTAAAAAAATTTAAATATACGTAAAATATTGTAAATAGCAGATAAGCTAAATGTATTGGGAAAATTCAAAATTTTTTTAAAATAGGAAACAAAACAAAGCTGGGGAAATCGCAAAAATTAAGGAAATCCATAATAATGAATTTACATGGAATTGAAATCTAGTAGATTTGAATTGAAATCTGTTTGCAAATTTATTTACTTACATCCGAATTTTTGACTTTTTACATAAGTTCATTTGTATGATAAAAACAGCTAATTAAAATGTTTTAAAATATTTTTTATAGTAAAATATACAAAAAATTGCATATTCTTCTAATGACATTATACAAGTAGAAACTAAAATTATAATTCAAGCTTTCTTTTAATGTCCATTTGTAATATTTATGCAGTATAAAATCTAATTGTCAATCTTTGTATGAAAAATACTTATTGCCTATTTCCCACCTGCCACACGTTCGACTTACAATTTATATTGGAAACAAAAACAAATTTTAAAATTTATTGTTGTTGTTAACATAAATTTTAAGTCGGAACGTTTTCTTTCCAGGTGGGAACAACAAACTGTTATACATCAACTTAGAAGTCTGACTTCTACAAAAGCTGCTTTCTCATCAGCTTTTACTGCAACAGCGAAGTATTTCTGTTATTGTAGACTTTGGTAAAATCCAGTGAAATGTACAAAATTTGTTGAATGTAAACAGGATGTAATAAAAGTTTAAGAGTAGCAATAAGTAAAAACAGAACACATATCTTAAAAAATCTATCCAAATCAAGGCATAAACATCTTTGAAAGAAACCAAGACCTGCTAAGAAGGTCAAAAAATATACAAGTGTATATATGTACTAGTGATGTAACGTATTTAAATTTTTTATATTCGCGAATACGAATACGAATATTTGAAACGATATTCGGGAATACAAATACGACTACGAATATTATATGCAATATGAAATATTATAAAATTGTTATGAAAAAGGAACTCACACTCTTGTTGGAGTACTTTAAAGTTATCAAAAAGTACCCAAAATATTATGATCGTCATTAAATAATATTTGAAAATGATACAAAGCACAAATTTCTATAAAATATTAATGTATTTGTGCAAACTTATATTTTTAGTTATTTATTTAAATTTCGTTTAGAAATTATGCATTTATTTATTTAATTTCTTTGGAAAAATATTCGTACTCGTATTCGCCTGATAATGGCGGAATATTCGAAAACTCGAATACGAGTATTCGTGCATCTTTAATATGTACACACTGCACATTAACTCAAGCAACGTCATATTTTAAAAAAGAGAATGTTTGAGTTAGTGATGCAGAATTAGTCTTTATATTGTCTTTCCTATTGTGTAAATATTTCATACAAATATCTTGTTTACTCAACTCTTGAGAGAAAAATTAAGTTTTCCGTTTCCATTAAGTTGTGTGTAAATTAAATACTTCAAACTCGTTTTCTGACAAACTGGTTTTTTTTGGGTAATGACGGTGCTTGAGTAAATGAGCGATATGTATGTATACCGGTATTTTTAAAATCGACTGAAATTAAAAAAAATTAATTATAACAAAAATAGCAGATATAAGATTAATTATATATTTTTAGACATAGAACAGATTTGTACTTGCTTTATTTTGATACGCACAAGTATAACGTGTGTGATAATGCAAAAAGCACGTAAATATCGCTCCTTTAATGCAACATAGGCCTATCTCCAAAAATTTTTATTTCAGTTAATAATGCAGGAAAAACGTTATATACACACATCTCTTGAGAAAAGAAAGTATTTTTAATTTTCATTCGGTTGTAAATTTAAAATTTATCTTATTTGAGTTATGTCTCTTTTCCAATAAAGGAGCGATATGTACGAGTATGTGTGTGGATACACAGCTGTATTGGAATAGTTTACAAGTTCATGTGACTAAAAATGTTTTCTGTGCATTTATATACATATTAAACATTTGCCAGTATTTTCGTTGAGTTTTGATATTATATTAAGTCAGCTCATTGAAATAACCCCGAGGCCATAAGCTTCCATGAGTATAAAATAAATTAAGAAATATAGTATATACAATGAAGTTGGAAAATATCTAGACCAATTTTAAGGACCAATTCAAATGAGACCCTGTTTTCTATTTGCAACACTTCTTAATTATAAATTTTGTTTTGTAACACGAGGGTTGAAAAGTAAGGAAAATGTTTTTGTTGGTAAAGCAACACATGCTGGTACTGTTTTTATGGTTGATAAATCATTTGAACTGATATTATAGCGCTGAAGAATGTTTGTCAATAAAATAAATCCAAATCCCAGCACAAGGTTTTGTCCAATGCAGGTCCGTTTGCCTATGCTGAAAGGCAAGAAATGAGGTGCATTCTTTTTAAGTTTGACCTTCTCATGATGCCAAGCATTCGGCTTATTTGTACTTTGAACCTTTGAGAACGGTTTAAAAACTGAACTTTCAGATACTAATGAGGTCTGAGTTAACAGATCCTTATCATATTCTATACCAGAGTCCAAACCTTCTTCGACTCTATGTTGGGGTCTGTCGATTGTCGTGCGACAAGATTGTTTTCAAACCGTTTGTCATTTACAGGTTCTAGAAATCGCCGAGGGTTGAATAGTTCCGAATTTTTCCAGTATTTTGAACTTGTGTTCAGCTTATAGTTATTAATAAATACAACTGTGCCTTTAGTAACCCCATATCCCGCAATAACAGTGTCTTCTGCAGCTACATGTGGCACAATAGGTGATGAGGCGCAACGCAGAACTTCAAATATTGTCGCCATTGTATATGGCATACTGTCCATATCATACAGATCAATTTTTTCTGTCCTTTCTTGGATATATCATCAATTTCAGATTGCAGTTGCTTGCCAATGATATCATTTTTCGCAATGTATCCTAGGAACATCCTAACTAAGTTTCCTACAGCTGAATGACCACCAATAAAATCTTCGAGCATAAACATTATAGTGTCTCGTGAAACGTTCTTGTCGTCTTTCAAACTCATAAGAAGAGCATCCGTAAAATCTCTTTCAATTTCATGTAAATCTATCTTTTGTTCACGCTCATTAATAATACGTTCTAATATAAACTTTCTTATTGTAGAAGACCAGCCGACTAAAGTTTTTGTGTGATTTTGGTAGAAAGGCAACAGCCAAGGCAGAAAATCCAATGCATAGCCTTGGTTAATTTCCCAAAATATTTCATCAAAGTACTTAACAATTATTTGAAACTCAGTGTCATCATAATCAAAACGCTTGGAGCACATATACTGCGTAAACATATTTGCACAAGCTTGCTGAATTAGTGGCTTAATTTCAATCTCTTCACCTGGATATACCCTTTCTTTAATTTTATCCATTAGTTCGTTCACTTCAAAGGAACCCACAGCTGACATTTTCAAAAAATATGACGATGACGTTCTAGGCGAGCAGTGTCGACGAGCAAGATTTCGACGTTTTTGTTGTAGGGATGACCAGTCACATAATGCTAAGGCTATATATAAATCAACAATAAAGGAATATGTAATTATGCAAATATATATACGAGGTATTTTAAATATTTTACTTTAAATCCTTGTATGATGAGTGCATCTTTTACTTCTTCGGCATTAACATAAGAGTCAATGCCTTTCAATACGATCTACATACCTTTGGCACTCTTAAGCTAGTACGTATAAAAACTTCTTTTATTTTTTTCGAATTCAGAAACCATTTTGCGGAAAAATTTTTCGTCATAAATTTGAATTTTCGTTTCATCGATGCTGTCACGTTTTATTGGAACAATATGATATTTATTCTCACCAATGACCGAAATTAATTTTTTGATAAAAGCGTTTGAATTTTTTTCCCCTCAAATATAATTGTGGCGGCTTGGTGGTTTTGTTCGTGGTTACATCGGGTTTGTCGTTGTCATCTTGCAATATTTGGAAACGGTTTTGACGATTAGTAGAGGATGCACTCCCTAGATATCTTTAGGGCAGATGCAATTTTAGTTGAATTTGAACTTCGCCTGCGCTTTATCACAGTTATATATCTGTCCATTCCGCCTTGGAGCTTGAGTTTTAGGCTACTGTTAATAACTTGGTTAAGTGATGACCACAAGCCCGAAGCGGATGATATCGCTGAGTTAAATGTAGAAGTACTAGGAAACGGTAATGTTAACGAATCACTAGTTGTGATTGGTTAAAGCGAGGTTGATGGCTGACGAAATAGTGGCTTTGCCGTTAGAAAAAGTATGTCATCAAGTTTTTTATTTTTATTGTCTTCATTAAGAGCTTTAAAACTCACAGCCTTACATCAGATTCCTTATTTTTATTGTTTTCATCAAGAGCTTCAGAACTCACAGTAAAATAGGCGTTTCTGCCGGTAGAGCTCACTTCACAATTTATTGTTTTTGAGGTACTCATATAGAGTACTCCTCAAGGACAATTTATTTGTGTTTTTTACGGTTTTTTTTTGTTTTTGTTATTTCTACTATCTAAAAGATATTAGCAAAGCAAATAAAGCTAGCTTATTTATTAAAATCAGTATGTATGTACCTTTTCAGCCTACATTACGTGGCATGTAAAAATCCACATGTACATGTGGCTCTGACGTAATTTTCGACGTCACAATGAAGCTACATTGGCAACATGCTGTGTACTAGCAATACATGTAAATGGAGAAATTTAGACCACTACTCATGTGCTGTTTTTGGAAGTGTCCGACTTGGCTAAATTTGTCATATTTAGATTTTGGAACAAAAATACAATCAATATTTTACGACATGTAGCAAATACTACTAATCAAAAAAATGCAACCAACATGCTGAAAATTCTCGTGACGTCTTATTCACATGCGCAAGTGGATTTTTACATGCTGTGTTCTGTAGGCTTTACGAATAATATGTACTACGAATATTTTTTTGTATAACTTTTGTTTAATTTTTAAGTATGTAAAATTCCGCTAATCGACCGTTTACTATGAAGGTACAACGTGAACTCGATTATACAATTTAAAACAATTTTAAACAATAAATGAATACAAAATAAAAAAAATTTACAAGTGTTTTGTTATTTCAAATACAAACTAGGTAAAGGAAAGAGAAAAAAGTGGGGAGGAGGAAAGTTAACTTCCTTGCTTACTTGCAAATTTTTACTTTTTGTGTCTTTGCTGATGAGTGTCCTTAGTTGAAACTTTTCTGCTTTTAAAAAATCGTAGCAGAGATTCGCAATGAATATTGTTTTTGCTATTCATATTGACTCATGAAATTTTAAATATAAATGCTTAAGACATCGTTTAAACTCAATTACTCTGATGTACGCTCACTCTCAATTACATTAATTTATAAATATATCGAAATAAATATCACTGCAACGTTGACATTCATATTCAACCACACTCACACTTACAAAGAACCTCAGTTTGTTTTCTAATTTCAGGAAAGTATTTCAACTACTCGCATTGATTTAAAAGTTAACCCCCTTATGCAAAAACGAATGGTAAATTTAAAGTTGGTTTAGCAAACGAATTTTGTAAGGCAAAACCAGTTTTAAAGCATGCTTTAACTTTAACAATCGTTTTTGCATAAGAGCATTAGTCATTAAACAGTTTGCAAGTAGTATACAATAGTAATAAATAGGGTTGTTTTTAAGTTTCAGCAAAAAAAAAAACAAACAACAATAAGCAACAGACAAACAAACACATTTTGCATTGTGAGTCATACTTATTTATTTTGCATCGTCCATATGCATTGAGTTAAGAGAGTCGAAATAAATAACGTCATAAATGTTGCTATGTATGAGTTCGATGCTCACTTCAAACTTCCGCGTAAATATGTTTCATAGACATTGCAACAAAAATTAATGCGTATTGCGTACAAGAAACTATGAGTCATATTTAACTCTATTCACTTTTTCACTACTCATTTCTGTTCAGTGATACATACAATACATGCATACAAATATATTTCTTAAGCAAATAAACAAAATATCAGCTTATCAGCGACAAACAATCTGGCCCCAGTAGTAGTAGAATGTATGCGCCCGAGCAATAAAAATTGTCAAATTTGGGTAATTTAAATCGAAATTTTGTAATTTATGGGCTAAGATTTACATATTAAGGTAATTACTGTCAATGGTGCGAAGTGACGAGGGTTATGGACGGTATGTACGTAGAAAAGGGTAGTTTGATGTCGGTCGTCGATGTGTGTTTGTTTTAATTTTATGGTTTGATATCCGTTCGCCGATGCGCATAGTTAATTATGTATGCACGTGGGGGCTTGTTTGTACGTAGTATGTATTTTCGTTTGTTAAGCGGTGCGGAAGGGTACTTGAGAAAGAAATTGTGTGGAAATCAATGAATGTTTTTTGTTGTTGGTTTTATTTAGTTTGATTTTTATTTATTTTTTTTCTATGTTTAAAGAGTTCGAAGACATGAATAAAATATATGGTTTATGAGATAATCATGGTTTGATATCCGTTCGCCGATGCGCATAGTTAATTATGTAGGTACGAAGGATTTTATGTATGTTTTTGTTTTAATTTTAATTTTGAATGGATTTTTTGTTTGTTTGTTAAGCGGTTGAAGCAGGTTTATGATTTTAGAGTGTAAGTGCGTGTGTGCATAGAGAAAAATGTTGCTTTTGTCTTTTTGCAATATTCTTTTTTTTTAGCTGGTGGTCATGGAAGATTATTTTAGAAAGAAATTATGTATGATTGTGGGAAATCTATGAATGTTTTTTGTTGTTGGTTTTATTTAGTTTGATTTTTCTATTTCCTTATTTAAAGAGTTTGAAGAGGTAAACGAAGTATGTAATTTATGAACTTATTTGAAGGTTGGAAAAAATGAAGTGTAAGATATTTATGATTGTCAAAAGGAATTAGAGATGCGTGATCATGGGAGCCAACGTTATGCTCATACGTGTGTATGTTTTTACAATAACTTGAGCGTTGGCAGATGGGTAAGTAGTCGTATATGTATATGTGCAATGTCGAGTACAAATCTGGCATTTTCTTGTGTTCTAATCATTTTTTAAAATGTGTGCAACGCCTTTCACATTATGTTTTTTTTATTTTTTTTTATATGGAATACAAAATTTTAAATAATAAAATTTTAAATAAAATTTAAGTTGATTTTTTAAACATAAAAATCATCTACAATTTTTGTTGGATTACCTAAAAAAATTTGTAAATGCCATTCTACCCTATCATTTATTATACCGTAATATTAGGAAATATAACGTATGAAATTTTTTGTGTGTATTGTAAATTAGTCACTGTAGTCACTAGTAATTTTTCAATCACAGTGAAAAGTAACAGGTATAGAAATATTACTCATCTGTGTTGTGCATTTAGCAGATGCGAAGAAGAAGCAAACAATAAATGAAATTGTTCTCTGTCTATTAATTTTAGATATGTAAATGCTACAGGCAAGTTCAAAAGGAAATTGACAAAATTTTTTGCGAATTGCGAATATGTCAATTGGGACCATATATACTTAATAAAAATGATTTACAATATTGCAAAAAGTACCAAAAGTATGTAAAGTGTAATTAAATTACCAAAATTATGTTAAGCTTAAAAAAATTAATTAATTAACAAAAATATTGTTTCGAAATGAACTTAAAAACCTTCAAACGACAAAGTTTCGGTCAAAGAAAAATTAGCCAAGACTCACGAAAATCCGTTCCCAGTTAAAAAAATTTAAATATACGTAAAATATTGTAAATAGCAGATAAGCTAAATGTATTGGGAAAATTCAAAATTTTTTTAAAATAGGAAACAAAACAAAGCTGGGGAAATCGCAAAAATTAAGGAAATCCATAATAATGAATTTACATGGAATTGAAATCTAGTAGATTTGAATTGAAATCTGTTTGCAAATTTATTTACTTACATCCGAATTTTTGACTTTTTACATAAGTTCATTTGTATGATAAAAACAGCTAATTAAAATGTTTTAAAATATTTTTTATAGTAAAATATACAAAAAATTACATATTCTTCTAATGACATTATACAAGTAGAAACTAAAATTATAATTCAAGCTTTCTTTTAATGTCCATTTGTAATATTTATGCAGTATAAAATCTAATTGTCAATCTTTGTATGAAAAATACTTAGTGCCTATTTCCCACCTGCCACACGTTCGACTTACAATTTATATTGGAAACAAAAACAAATTTTCATATTTTATTGTTGTTGTTAACATAAATTTTAAGTCGGAACGTTTTCTTTCCAGGTGGGAACAACAAACTGTTATACATCAACTTAGAAGTCTGACTTCTACAAAAGCTGCTTTCTCATCAGCTTTTACTGCAACAGCGAAGTATTTCTGTTATTGTAGACTTTGGTAAAATCCAGTGAAATGCACAAAATTTGTTGAATGTAAACAGGATGTAATAAAAGTTTAAGAGTAGCAATAAGTAAAAACAGAACACATATCTTAAAAAATCTATCCAAATCAAGGCATAAACATCTTTGAAAGAAACCAAGACCTGCTAAGAAGGTCAAAAAATATACAAGTGTATATATGTACTAGTGATGTAACGTATTTAAATTTTTTATATTCGCGAATACGAATACGAATATTTGAAACGATATTCGGGAATACAAATACGACTACGAATATTATATGCAATATGAAATATTATAAAATTGTTATGAAAAAGGAACTCACACTCTTGTTGGAGTACTTTAAAGTTATCAAAAAGTACCCAAAATATTATGATCGTCATTAAATAATATTTGAAAATGATACAAAGCACAAATTTCTATAAAATATTAATGTATTTGTGCAAACTTATATTTTTAGTTATTTATTTAAATTTCGTTTAGAAATTATGCATTTATTTATTTAATTTCTTTGGAAAAATATTCGTACTCGTATTCGCCTGATAATGGCGGAATATTCGAAAACTCGAATACGAGTATTCGTGCATCTTTAATATGTACACACTGCACATTAACTCAAGCAACGTCATATTTTAAAAAAGAGAATGTTTGAGTTAGTGATGCAGAATTAGTCTTTATATTGTCTTTCCTATTGTGTAAATATTTCATACAAATATCTTGTTTACTCAACTCTTGAGAGAAAAATTAAGTTTTCCGTTTCCATTAAGTTGTGTGTAAATTAAATACTTCAAACTCGTTTTCTGACAAACTGGTTTTTTTTGGGTAATGACGGTGCTTGAGTAAATGAGCGATATGTATGTATACCGGTATTTTTAAAATCGACTGAAATTAAAAAAAATTAATTATAACAAAAATAGCAGATATAAGATTAATTATATATTTTTAGACATAGAACAGATTTGTACTTGCTTTATTTTGATACGCACAAGTATAACGTGTGTGATAATGCAAAAAGCACGTAAATATCGCTCCTTTAATGCAACATAGGCCTATCTCCAAAAATTTTTATTTCAGTTAATAATGCAGGAAAAACGTTATATACACACATCTCTTGAGAAAAGAAAGTATTTTTAATTTTCATTCGGTTGTAAATTTAAAATTTATCTTATTTGAGTTATGTCTCTTTTCCAATAAAGGAGCGATATGTACGAGTATGTGTGTGGATACACAGCTGTATTGGAATAGTTTACAAGTTCATGTGACTAAAAATGTTTTCTGTGCATTTATATACATATTAAACATTTGCCAGTATTTTCGTTGAGTTTTGATATTATATTAAGTCAGCTCATTGAAATAACCCCGAGGCCATAAGCTTCCATGAGTATAAAATAAATTAAGAAATATAGTATATACAATGAAGTTGGAAAATATCTAGACCAATTTTAAGGACCAATTCAAATGAGACCCTGTTTTCTATTTGCAACACTTCTTAATTATAAATTTTGTTTTGTAACACGAGGGTTGAAAAGTAAGGAAAATGTTTTTGTTGGTAAAGCAACACATGCTGGTACTGTTTTTATGGTTGATAAATCATTTGAACTGATATTATAGCGCTGAAGAATGTTTGTCAATAAAATAAATCCAAATCCCAGCACAAGGTTTTGTCCAATGCAGGTCCGTTTGCCTATGCTGAAAGGCAAGAAATGAGGTGCATTCTTTTTAAGTTTGACCTTCTCATGATGCCAAGCATTCGGCTTATTTGTACTTTGAACCTTTGAGAACGGTTTAAAAACTGAACTTTCAGATACTAATGAGGTCTGAGTTAACAGATCCTTATCATATTCTATACCAGAGTCCAAGCCTTCTTCGACTCTATGTTGGGGTCTGTCGATTGTCGTGCGACAAGATTGTTTTCAAACCGTTTGTCATTTACAGGTTCTAGAAATCGCCGAGGGTTGAATAGTTCCGAATTTTTCCAGTATTTTGAACTTGTGTTCAGCTTATAGTTATTAATAAATACAACTGTGCCTTTAGTAACCCCATATCCCGCAATAACAGTGTCTTCTGCAGCTACATGTGGCACAATAGGTGATGAGGCGCAACGCAGAACTTCAAATATTGTCGCCATTGTATATGGCATACTGTCCATATCATACAGATCAATTTTTTCTGTCCTTTCTTGGATATATCATCAATTTCAGATTGCAGTTGCTTGCCAATGATATCATTTTTCGCAATGTATCCTAGGGACATCCTAACTAAGTTTCCTACAGCTGAATGACCACCAATAAAATCTTCGAGCATAAACATTATAGTGTCTCGTGAAACGTTCTTGTCGTCTTTCAAACTCATAAGAAGAGCATCCGTAAAATCTCTTTCAATTTCATGTAAATCTATCTTTTGTTCACGCTCATTAATAATACGTTCTAATATAAACTTTCTTATTGTAGAAGACCAGCCGACTAAAGTTTTTGTGTGATTTTGGTAGAAAGGCAACAGCCAAGGCAGAAAATCCAATGCATAGCCTTGGTTAATTTCCCAAAATATTTCATCAAAGTACTTAACAATTATTTGAAACTCAGTGTCATCATAATCAAAACGCTTGGAGCACATATACTGCGTAAACATATTTGCACAAGCTTGCTGAATTAGTGGCTTAATTTCAATCTCTTCACCTGGATATACCCTTTCTTTAATTTTATCCATTAGTTCGTTCACTTCAAAGGAACCCACAGCTGACATTTTCAAAAAATATGACGATGACGTTCTAGGCGAGCAGTGTCGACGAGCAAGATTTCGACGTTTTTGTTGTAGGGATGACCAGTCACATAATGCTAAGGCTATATATAAATCAACAATAAAGGAATATGTAATTATGCAAATATATATACGAGGTATTTTAAATATTTTACTTTAAATCCTTGTATGATGAGTGCATCTTTTACTTCTTCGGCATTAACATAAGAGTCAATGCCTTTCAATACGATCTACATACCTTTGGCACTCTTAAGCTAGTACGTATAAAAACTTCTTTTATTTTTTTCGAATTCAGAAACCATTTTGCGGAAAAATTTTTCGTCATAAATTTGAATTTTCGTTTCATCGATGCTGTCACGTTTTATTGGAACAATATGATATTTATTCTCACCAATGACCGAAATTAATTTTTTGATAAAAGCGTTTGAATTTTTTTCCCCTCAAATATAATTGTGGCGGCTTGGTGGTTTTGTTCGTGGTTACATCGGGTTTGTCGTTGTCATCTTGCAATATTTGGAAACGGTTTTGACGATTAGTAGAGGATGCACTCCCTAGATATCTTTAGGGCAGATGCAATTTTAGTTGAATTTGAACTTCGCCTGCGCTTTATCACAGTTATATATCTGTCCATTCCGCCTTGGAGCTTGAGTTTTAGGCTACTGTTAATAACTTGGTTAAGTGATGACCACAAGCCCGAAGCGGATGATATCGCTGAGTTAAATGTAGAAGTACTAGGAAACGGTAATGTTAACGAATCACTAGTTGTGATTGGTTAAAGCGAGGTTGATGGCTGACGAAATAGTGGCTTTGCCGTTAGAAAAAGTATGTCATCAAGTTTTTTATTTTTATTGTTTTCATCAAGAGCTTCAGAACTCACAGTAAAATAGGCGTTTCTGCCGGTAGAGCTCACTTCACAATTTATTGTTTTTGAGGTACTCATATAGAGTACTCCTCAAGGACAATTTATTTGTGTTTTTTACGGTTTTTTTTTGTTTTTGTTATTTCTACTATCTAAAAGATATTAGCAAAGCAAATAAAGCTAGCTTATTTATTAAAATCAGTATGTATGTACCTTTTCAGCCTACATTACGAGGCATGTAAAAATCCACATGTACATGTGGCTCTGACGTAATTTTCGACGTCACAATGAAGCTACATTGGCAACATGCTGTGTACTAGCAATACATGTAAATGGAGAAATTTAGACCACTACTCATGTGCTGTTTTTGGAAGTGTCCGACTTGGCTAAATTTGTCATATTTAGATTTTGGAACAAAAATACAATCAATATTTTACGACATGTAGCAAATACTACTAATCAAAAAAATGCAACCAACATGCTGAAAATTCTCGTGACGTCTTATTCACATGCGCAAGTGGATTTTTACATGCTGTGTTCTGTAGGCTTTACGAATAATATGTACTACGAATATTTTTTTGTATAATTTTTGTTTAATTTTTAAGTATGTAAAATTCCGCTAATCGACCGTTTACTATGAAGGTACAACGTGAACTCGATTATACAATTTAAAACAATTTTAAACAATAAATGAATACAAAATAAAAAAAAATTACAAGTGTTTTGTTATTTCAAATACAAACTAGGTAAAGGAAAGAGAAAAAAGTGGGGAGGAGGAAAGTTAACTTCCTTGCTTACTTGCAAATTTTTACTTTTTGTGTCTTTGCTGATGAGTGTCCTTAGTTGAAACTTTTCTGCTTTTAAAAAATCGTAGCAGAGATTCGCAATGAATATTGTTTTTGCTATTCATATTGACTCATGAAATTTTAAATATAAATGCTTAAGACATCGTTTAAACTCAATTACTCTGATGTACGCTCACTCTCAATTACATTAATTTATAAATATATCGAAATAAATATCACTGCAACGTTGACATTCATATTCAACCACACTCACACTTACAAAGCAGCTCAGTTTGTTTTCTAATTTCAGGAAAGTATTTCAACTACTCGCATTGATTTAAAAGTTAACCCCCTTATGCAAAAACGAATGGTAAATTTAAAGTTGGTTTAGCAAACGAATTTTGTAAGGCAAAACCAGTTTTAAAGCATGCTTTAACTTTAACAATCGTTTTTGCATAAGAGCATTAGTCATTAAACAGTTTGCAAGTAGTATACAATAGTAATAAATAGGGTTGTTTTTAAGTTTCAGCAAAAAAAAAACAAACAACAATAAGCAACAGACAAACAAACACATTTTGCATTGTGAGTCATACTTATTTATTTTGCATCGTCCATATGCATTGAGTTAAGAGAGTCGAAATAAATAACGTCATAAATGTTGCTATGTATGAGTTCGATGCTCACTTCAAACTTCCGCGTAAATATGTTTCATAGACATTGCAACAAAAATTAATGCGTATTGCGTACAAGAAACTATGAGTCATATTTAACTCTATTCACTTTTTCACTACTCATTTCTGTTCAGTGATACATACAATACATGCATACAAATATATTTCTTAAGCAAATAAACAAAATATCAGCTTATCAGCGACAAACAATCTGGCCCCAGTAGTAGTAGAATGTATGCGCCCGAGCAATAAAAATTGTCAAATTTGGGTAATTTAAATCGAAATTTTGTAATTTATGGGCTAAGATTTACATATTAAGGTAATTACTGTCAATGGTGCGAAGTGACGAGGGTTATGGACGGTATGTACGTAGAAAAGGGTAGTTTGATGTCGGTCGTCGATGTGTGTTTGTTTTAATTTTATGGTTTGATATCCGTTCGCCGATGCGCATAGTTAATTATGTATGCACGTGGGGGCTTGTTTGTACGTAGTATGTATTTTCGTTTGTTAAGCGGTGCGGAAGGGTACTTGAGAAAGAAATTGTGTGGAAATCAATGAATGTTTTTTGTTGTTGGTTTTATTTAGTTTGATTTTTATTTATTTTTTTTCTATGTTTAAAGAGTTCGAAGACATGAATAAAATATATGGTTTATGAGATAATCATGGTTTGATATCCGTTCGCCGATGCGCATAGTTAATTATGTAGGTACGAAGGATTTTATGTATGTTTTTGTTTTAATTTTAATTTTGAATGGATTTTTTGTTTGTTTGTTAAGCGGTTGAAGCAGGTTTATGATTTTAGAGTGTAAGTGCGTGTGTGCATAGAGAAAAATGTTGCTTTTGTCTTTTTGCAATATTCTTTTTTTTTAGCTGGTGGTCATGGAAGATTATTTTAGAAAGAAATTATGTATGATTGTGGGAAATCTATGAATGTTTTTTGTTGTTGGTTTTATTTAGTTTGATTTTTCTATTTCCTTATTTAAAGAGTTTGAAGAGGTAAACGAAGTATGTAATTTATGAACTTATTTGAAGGTTGGAAAAAATGAAGTGTAAGATATTTATGATTGTCAAAAGGAATTAGAGATGCGTGATCATGGGAGCCAACGTTATGCTCATACGTGTGTATGTTTTTACAATAACTTGAGCGTTGGCAGATGGGTAAGTAGTCGTATATGTATATGTGCAATGTCGAGTACAAATCTGGCATTTTCTTGTGTTCTAATCATTTTTTAAAATGTGTGCAACGCCTTTCACATTATGTTTTTTTTATTTTTTTTTATATGGAATACAAAACGGAAATGATAAACGTTACCACTAGGGCACACTGTTGCGATGTCACAAAATATCATAGTGTGTAATTTTTGTTGTTTGTAATATTCGTTTTTTTAGCTGGGGACATGGAAAGGTATTATAGAAAGTAATTATGTATGCTGGTGAGATATCAATGTTTTGTTTTTGTTTGTTTGATTTTAATTTTTTTATGTGTAAAGAGTTTGAAGAAATGAATAAAATATACAATATATGCGTGTTGTATTTATTTATTCTTTTCACTTCTTTTGTAAAGAAATTGAAGTTTGTGATATTGAGGATTGTCAAAGATTGGTTGTTATTTTCACTGCTTGCTGACATTTGTCTCTGTCTATTGACTTTTACATTGTGCATATGACTTAATCGTAACTTGTATAAATTGAGAAGTTTTTTATTCTAGCAGCAAGTAAAGCATTGTCTCTACAAGTGTCAAATCCTCAATAATTTCGCTGTTAATACGTAAATAATCAAAGTGACTTTTGAATAAAAAATATTAAATATAATAATATTAAATATATATTTATATATAATAATATTGTATAAACTAAAATAAAAAAAAAGAAAATGAATTCTTTAGCTTATGAGTGCAATGTGTGTAAAAAGGTATATATGTAAATACAAAAAATGCTTTTTGGATCACATCCAAAATCATGGTGTTGAGGACCAATATATATATATCCTCAACAACAGCAACAATATCAATATCCTCAACAACAAGAACAACAATATCAATATCCTCAACAACAACAACAACAACAACAATACCAATATCCTCAAGAACAACAACAACAACAATATCAATATCCTCAACAACAACAACAATATATATATATCCTCAACAACAATATCAATATCCTCAACAACAACAACAACAATACCAATATCCTCAAGAACAACAACAATATCAATATCCTCAACAACAGCAACCATATCCTACGGCCATGCAATGGTACCCAAAGACTGACCAACAATTGCAATATCAACTACAACAACAACAAAAACAAATGTATTGGCAACAACCCTCTACCTCCATGCAATGGTACACAAATACTTATGAACATCAACAACAACAACAACAACAGCAAGGTTTACAGGATTTAGGAAGTAGCTCAACAAATAATATCGACATTGATGGAGAGTGTATGAAATATTATGAGATCAGAAGAGCATTTAAAAATAATATTATTTCTTATGGAATACAAAATAAAAAGAATCAACTTCTCTTTGAAGATTTTGTTGTCGAAAATGAATCGACTTTTATAGAGAGGCTTGAGTACCATTTGAAGCAACATACTATATTGAAATTTAATATAAGTATAGTTGCAGAATATTTAAAAATTGTGGGCGAAGAATTAGAAATAATAATTATAGTACATACAGCAAAAATGAGCTTGTTGACTAGAGCAGATGACGTGAATGAATTTTTCTGTAAGCACGTCAGAGAAATTCAAAATAAAATGTCTGAGTTTCAGGAAAGAGATTCCGGATGGACTCTTGTTCGCATAGTTCGAGCTGAACTTAATATTAATAAATCTTCTTTGGTAAAAGGAGCTCATTGGATTAGCACCCCGCAGAAGCTTGCTAGTCGTGGTGCTTGCATTAATATTGAAAACAGTCATAATTACTGTTTTAAGTGGGCCTTAATTGCGGCAATGAGTACCTTGGCTATCAATTTTCCGAATCGATGCTCTTCATATAACATTGAAGATATTAGTGCTAATATAATTTCGCTTCAAGATGGAACTACAATTGATTTTTCAAATTTGACATTTCCGATGTCACTAAAATATATTAAGGAATTTGAGGGACAGAATGATGTTAGTGTGAATGTGTTTGGATATGACGACGAGAGTGATGAACTAATTGGACCATTTTATATAACCCAAAATGAGAAGACCAAGCATGTTAACTTATTGCTATTGGAAAACGTGGATGGGCATCACTATATTTTTATAAAAGATATTTCAAAGTAAGTAATATATTGGAAAGTATTTAAAATTAAATAATACAATACGCGTTTTTGATGTCTTACAGACTACTAAAAAGGCAAACAACGACACATTGCGAACGACTCTTATTTTGCAACAGTTGTCTGCAATACACCCATGTTGAAAATATTATGGAGAAACATAAAATGGAATGTGGTAAAATAGTTACCACAATGCCAAAGGCAGAAGACTCCATACTGCGGTTCAAGAGCCACCATAGAAAAATTGACGTCCCTTTTGTTGTTTACGCCGATTTTGAATGTGTTTTGCAACAGATAGACTTTAGTGTAAGTAGTAAAACTAAATTAAATCAGTCACATGTACCCTGCGCATTCAGCTATTTTATTAAGTGTAAGCATGACAATAAATTGGATAAGCTGAGAATTTATACGGGTAAAGATGCTTCTGAAAAATTTTTTACATTTTTGAATCAAGATTGTCAAGATATCTATAACAATTATCTCACAAAAACAATTGAAATGGAGAACTTGACAGATGAAGAAAATGTAACATTTTACAATGCGATAACTTGTCACATATGTGGACAATACTTAAATAATGATCGTGTGAGAGATCATTGTCATATAAGCGGTAAATATCGAGGTGCTGCGCATAACAGATGCAACCTAAGTTATCAAGTACCCAAGTTTATTCCAATTTATTTTCATAACTATTCATCCTATGATTCTCATCTTTTTGTGAAAGAATTAAGTAAGGTTGCGACAAATATAAAAGTCCTTCCGTTAAATAAAGAGTTATATATATCTCTATCTCAATTTATTAATATGAGTGATGGTACAGATCTTGAACTTAGGTTTCTTGATACAATGCGTTTTATGGCCGATAGTTTGGAATCGTTGGCAAATAATCTTACCGTCAACGATTTTCATACTATTAGAGCACAATTTCAAACAAGCCAAGAATTTAATCTCATAAGGAGGAAAGGAATATTTCCTTATGATTATCTTGATTCTTTTGAAAAACTTAATGAAACACAACTTCCAACTAGAAAAGATTTCTTTAATAAACTTAATAACAAAGAATGTTCTATTGAAGACTATTCACATGCGAATGAAGTCTGGACAATTTTTAACTGCAAAACTTTGAAAGATTATATGGAATTGTATTTGAAAACAGATGTGCTTCTCCTAACGGATATTTTTGAAAATTTTAGAAATGTCTGTAAAAAAATTTATAGCTTGGACCCCTGTCAATACTATACTGCCCCGGGGCTATCTTGGGATGCTATGCTTAAGAATACAAACATTGAATTAGAGCTTATAACCGATATCGACATGTACAATTTCTTTAAAAGAGGGATACGAGGTGGAATTGTCCAATGTTGTAAAAGACACTCCAAGGCAAATAATAAGTATTTGGACACTTTTTATAAAAATAAACCTTCCGAATTTCTTATGTATTTATATGCAAACAATCTTTATGGTTGGGCCATGTCTGCACATCTTCCTTATGGAGGATTCAGATGGTTAAAAGGCGAGGAACTAAATATTAATCCGCAGTTAATAGATGATAATTCAAATGATGGTTATGTATATGAGGTTGACTTAGAATATCCTTCTTATTTACATAACATGCATAACGATCTTCCTTTCTGTGCCGAAAACAAGGAAATTGGAGCATCAAAATATAAAAAACTAATAACTGATTTTTCGCCAAAACATTCTTATATAATTCATTACAGAGTACTTAAGCAATGTCTAAAAAACGGTTTGATTTTGAAAAAAATACTTAGAGTTCTAACTTTTAAGCAGTCTCCATGGTTGAAAGATTATATAGATCTTAATACTAAATACAGAGCCGAAGCTAGAAATAACTTTGAAAAAAAAAAATTTTAAATTGCTCAACAACGCAGTATATGGGAAAACTATGGAGAATGTGGACAAAAGGAAAGATGTGAGGATTGTTACCAGTTGGACTACATTAAACCGAAACCACTTGGGTGCTCAAAATTGGATATCTAAATCAAATTTTCATAGCTTAGCAATATTTTCAGAAGATATGGTAGCGATTCAAATGAATCGAGTGAAGACATGTTATAATAAGCCAATATATTTAGGATTTTGTGTGCTAGAACTTTCTAAATGGAAGATGTATAAGTTTCATTATAGATACATGCAACCTAAATTCAAGTCAAAATTGAAATTAAATTACATGGATACTGACTCATTCATATACACAATACAAACTGAAGACTTTTACGCAGACATTAAAAATGATATAGAACATGAATTTGACACTTCTGACTATCCAGAAACAAATGATTACGGGATTCCACTCGTAAACAAAAAAGTTCTGGGTATGATGAAAGATGAGAATTGTGGGATGATTATGGAAGAATTCGTGGGATTACGGTCTTAAATGTAATCCTTTAGTGTACAAAATGGAAATGAAATTAAAAAATCTAAAGGAGTAAAAAAATGTGTTTTAGATAAGTATAGCCTAAGTTCGTATAGAGATTGTTTATTTAACAGATCAAATGTTTATGATAATATGCTCACTTTTAAGTCTAAGTTGCATGAATTATATACTATGCAAATACATAAAGTAATATTAAGTTATCAAGATGACAAGAGAAAAGTCAAAAGTGATGGTATAAACACATATGCATGGCATCATATTGAAATTGATGAAACAAATCCTGATTATGAACTTGATATGTTATTATTAGAAATAGAAAAACTTCAAGAAGATGAGTAAAATATGTATACAAATTAAAGCTTCTGTAATTTATTTCTCTAATTATAATTATTTAGTTTTAAGTAAAAAATCTTTGTGTCTATTGTAAATTATTTTTTATTTAAGAAATATTGTCTAGTTTTTTAGTTTTTTAAATAAAATATACACTAATATGAAAATAAAAAATAAATAAAAACAAAAAACATTAAAAACAAATATTTTTTGTGTGCAGTTTTTTTATTTATTATCCATCCTTAAATAAAATTTATGAATTTTCACATCTGTAACAATCTTGTGTTTCATTTTTTCTCCAATCTCATAACAAAGTCGTGTTAATTCAATCTTTACATCGCTTTCGTGTATTCCTTGTATTTCATTGATTTGAAGTTTTGTTTTGTTTAAAGCGGAGCAGGTTGGTATAAAATATTCATGATAGAAATGAAGGATTTGTTTTCTCAGAATGTTGTTCCAACATAAAATTGATGTAAAAAATACTCGAATTTGAGTGAGTGATCTCCAAGTGTCAGAATCAATTTTAATTTTTAAGTTTCCTTGTATGATGACTAAAAAACAAACACCTCTTTTATATTGAAACTTATATTCAACATCTCTCTCACTTTCATTAGCAATTATATTTATAGAGTTTAAAAAATCCCGACGATTAAGCATATCATGAATATACTCCTTATAACACATGAGATGTAACCACTCTTCCCGATCCAGTCCAATGAATTGCTTATTTTTATAATTCAACCATATCATTGACTTAAAGCCAAAAGCTGTTGAAAATCCACATGAAGTCTTCAATTTCCAATTGAGCAAGTATTCAAACTCAAAAACCAAATCATATATTTGAGGTTTTCGTTCTTGATTGTTGTGAAATATATTTTTTAAAGTACGTTTATCCATCCTCAATGAAAATAATATTTAAACTAATAGTTTTTTCGCTCTATTAATCTCTATAAATACATATTTATATTAAAAAAAAACAATAAAAAACTAAATAAAACCCATATACATACATATATATTCTATATTTGTTCATTACTTATTTTTGACAAATTTTTATAAGTTTCAATAATCTTAAATATAATTTTTTTCCTTATGTGGAACATGGTGCATCTACATGTGTCGGGCCCTTCCTCGCATCCTTGGCTATACCAGAAGCAGCTGGCAAAATGCCCACTATCAGAGTCCTCTTGTTCTATAACTCCATAGTCCTCATTTTCAGTGAGCATGGAGACGAAAAAATTGATGGTTTCTTTATGCTCATAGAGCAATAAGTCCTCAAAGGATTTAAGAAAATCAAATAATCGTTCACGTACTTGACTCATTTTTTTATTTTTATTTTAATTTTCTTTTTTTAAAGAATACTTTTTTCTTGAATGCTATTTTTATATTAGTACTCTTGAAAGGTTTACATTCTTATTTATAGTAAAATATTCTTGTGAAATTAACATTTTACAAAAAATTGTGAGTTCTTTTGAATTTTTTTTGTTTCAGTTACACTTTGGCACATTAATATAAATATCTCTCTAATCTTTTGTTTTGTAATTTTTTGTTTCAGTTACACTTTAGCACATGAATATAACTATCTCTATGTTCTTTTGTTTTGAAATTTTTTGTTTCAGTTACACCTTAGAACGTCAAAATATGTAACTATCTCTTTCACTACAATTCTGTCAGTGACAAAACAAAAAATTTACGTAAAATATAATTACAATATGAGAAAAAGAGATAGCTACGTTACTGATCTTTCTTTTAAGAATTTTTTTTACCTATTTAAAGATTGGTAGAAATATTTAATACGTCAGTTTACAAAAGCAGATTGAGCAATCTGTCAAAAAGAGGAGAAGAAAAAAAATATATATATTTAAAAATTAAATTTAATTAATTAATTAACATTTTTGACAATGAATCCAACAAATTTGATAACAAAGTTCAACAATTTAAACAAGAAAACATTAATCCATATAAAAGAGCTAAAGGACTCAACTAAATATACAGTAAAAAATGCTAAACGGGTGACAAGTAAATACGGCACCACAATTCAAATTGAACTGGAAAATAACATAATGTTCTTACCAAATCGTTACAACACGCTATCGGATGATGACATAATAGAACTAGCATCTGGGATATATTGCATATGTAAGCAAGGAGAAAATTCCCTAAAATTGGATACTGCTGCTGAAATAAGTATATTTCTAACAAATACTCAATACCCACAGTGGGAATAATATGTAGAAATATATTTTATAAACTTTTTTTTATTAATAAAAAAGCAAAATTTAAAAAATTTTGTGTGTGTGTGTGTTATTTATTTATTCTTTTCACTTATCTTGTAAAGAAATTGAAGACATAAATGTCCACATTTAAATGAATTATAATCTTGATATTGATTTTAATTATATTTTATATTTTTGCCTAGATATTTAACTAATTCTAATGGAGGTTGTAAATTTCCAAAACTGTCGAAATATTCTTTATGTTCATTGTTTTTATAATATGCTACCCAATGGGTTCCAGGACCTCTTGATAAATCCAAATTAATGATTCCGCATTCTCGTTTTCTCGATCGTTTTGGTAGTGTATCCAACATGAAAACTCCTCTAAAGTATGGAATGTTTGTTGAAAAGTTTCTCAAATCAACATCAGATAGGGGTTTATTGGGCAGCTTTATGAAAAATTTGGTTTTTGTTTTTCTTGACAAACCAATCCATATCCTTTCTTATATGGTTTAAGGTAAAAACCTTTCCCCATTGCTACTGCTTCCATTGTTTTATTATGTCTAGTTGCTTCATCAAGTTGTTGTTTGGCATTCTTAGCAGCATTTATTGCTTTTGCTATAGCTGCTCCGCCAGTAGAAAGACTACCAATTGCACTCAGAGCAGTAAGAATAGGTACCAAAGGTAAGAAGCCACCAATCTTTGGAACATTAATTATGCGCGGTATTACAACTTGCGATTTCTTTCCCCTTAACGACTTGTTGATAATCTTACGTGCAATCCTAATTGCAGAGTTAATGTCTTGAGGTTTTTCCTTCTTCAGTACTTTTGTTGCATTTTTAATTGATGTACTGAACAGCTTTTTTCCATTTTGTTCACTTTTTTTGCAACCTTCTTCAATCCCATACCAAGTTTTCTTTTGGCTTTCATTGCGTTAGTAACCATATACGCAAACGATTTTTCTGCAAGACTGCTATCTTTTGCAAGAACTCGTTCCCAAGCTTTATTTTCAAAAATTTTATCAGCTTGATGTCTACTATTTAAATCATTGGTTTTGGAATAAGCAATATCGTGATTTTTACATGCAGCGTCTAATAAATTAATTCCGTTGTCACCGCGATCTAAACGTTTTTTTAATTTTGTTCCGGGTCCACAAAACTGATATCTAGGGAGGTGTAATTCAACAGGCAGAGAGTTAATTACTTTATTCACTAAACCTTTTCCAACGGCTGGTTTTTTATAACTAAACGTTTTGTTATAATGTATAAGCATCTTATTTTATTTTTTCTTCTATAATAAAAGTAACATTTGTGAAATGCAATTAGTTATAAGAATGCAATTAGTAAAACAACATAAAAATATTCTGATTCGCAATATTGATGCTTCAATGAAAATCAGATCTAAAATAAAACATAGCTCTCTCTTACCAAATTCTATTCGTGCTCTAATAGTTGGACCATCAAATTGTGGAAAGACTAATGTTATGATTAGCTTGCTAGAAAGTCCTAATGGACTCAAGTTATTTATACTCAAGTATTTATACTCAAAATCCCTTTATCAACCAAAATATGAATACTTAAAGCGATTAATTTCACCAATTAAAGGGATGGGATACTACACATTTACAGATAATGAAAAAGTTATTCCTCCTGACGAAGCGAAAACTAATTCTATTATGATCTTTGATGATGTTGCATGCGAGAAGCAAAATAATATACGAGCATATTTTTGCATGGGACGACATAAGGATGTTGATTCATTCTACTTGTGCCAAACTTATACGAGAATCCCCAAGCACTTAATAAGAGACAATGCAAATGTGATTATAATGTTTAAACAAGATGAGACAAACATGAAGCACGTTTATAGTGATCATGTTGTCAGCGATATGAGTAATGAAAAGTTTCATGAAATTTGTCGAGAGTGTTGGAAGGATAAATATGGATTTTTGATGATAAGCAAAGATAATGACTTAAACAATGGACGCTATTGAAAGCAATTCGACTATTTTATAACGATATAAATTACTCTACATAAAAGTAAAACATTAGTACTTAATTTGGCCTTGCGCATAGTACATCTACTTATTTCCTAAAGTATTTACCATACCTGATCTGAAAGCTGATCTGTTACCAGATCTAATAGCTGATACCTGATCTGATACCCCTATACCTGATATGATAGCTGATCTTATACCTGATCTGATACCTGATACCTGATCTGATAGCTGATCTGATACCTGATCTGATAAGTGATACCTGATCGGATAGCTGATCTGATACCTGATCTGATAGCTGATACCAGATCTGGTGTCTAATAGTTGAAAATGGATGAAAAAGTTTTAAAAGAGCTAATAAAGACAAGAAATGTTTTAAAGAAAAAATTTCGTAGTATAAAAGTTGATGAAGCACATACACATGAGCAATTCAAAGATACATTTAAACCAATAATAGAACCATTAACAGAATTTGTGAACAATTCTTAAAATAATAAAAGAAGTATTAAGGCAGAAAGAGATGAACTTAAAACGAAAGTTTATAAAAATTCAAATTTTCCATTCAACGAACAATCAGTTAAGTTAGAGACAAGTACTCCAAAGAAACTTGTTGAAGAAACGTTATGCAATAAAAATATCTGACTTAGTAATCGAAACGCAAACAAGGTTGATAATGTTAATACTGATGATGATGATGATGACAACGATGATTTTTACTCTCAATCGGAAACTCTAGACAATTCAGATAATAATAAGAGTTATACTGACCTAGCACTCTTGGAAAGCAGAAATGAATTAGACACTCTGTACGGTCCACATAAAGGTTTTAATAATGAATGGAAGTTTGGCAATAGTAGTATTAAACTTACTGAAGATAAAATAGTGATTGGAAATCAAATATGGGCTTTTACACCAGGTTTATTTTCTTTACTGTTTCACAAAACGCCAAAATATTATGATAAACATGAATTAGATATATATAAGAAAATTTTAGTGAGCACAAATGAATACAAAAGAGATTATAGACCTGATGGACAAATCAAAAGAACAAGAGCAATAAATATAAGCATATTATCAGTAAATTTTTTAAGAAAGAAAGTGAAAAAACTCATCAACTTCGTCATCACTACATGCAATAAAAAGTCCTTACAAGGGTAAGGGTTTGATGAAACTAAACCCATACAAAGCTAACTATATATACTGGGATGATCCTAATGAATTAGTAGATCGCCTTAGGCTATTGCTAGCATCACAAGCTGCAGGTCATACTAATCACAATAACGAAATTGTCTCAATTATCGAAGAATTATATGAAGCAAAAATTATAGAATAATATTTATCTACGTAAATCATGTCTATCGATAAGTTTGGGCACTATCTTAATGATACAAGTGGCAGAGTTTTTGTGAAAAATGTTCCTAAGCTGCTGGGCTTCGTTATGGATACAACTAATAACATTGACGTTCAAAACAAAAGAATCAAAAATGTGGCAAAAGCTTTGGAGGAAAACGACGTTGTTAATAAATTGTTTCTGCAAAGTCATATTGAAGAGGTACGAGATGAAATCCATTTAATTTTAAGTCAGAAACTAAATGAAATTAGGGAAACAATTTCAAGTATGAAATTATTCTTTGAAAAAGAAATTAGAAAGATAAATGAGTTAATCTATGGGTATATAAGAAATATGATGGTCAACAGTATTTAAATGAACTCGCACTGAACTCAACTTACCCCGTCAAATTCTAAATACGTTAAATAATGACTTCAAAAAGAAATTTAATAAATGAACTACATAAGCAAGCACGAAAACATTTTCCACGTCGAAGAGTTGTTATGAAAGGAATAGATGATCTTTGGCAAGCTGATTTAGTTCAAATGGTGGAACTATTCTACAGACAATAGAGATTATCGATTTTTGCTGACCGTAATTGATACATTTTCAAAATTTGCTTGGGCAGTACCCTTGAGAAGAAAGACTGCATTGGAAACAACCCAGGCTATGCAGAATATTTTTCAACTGGGGCGAATACCAAAAAACTTGCAAACAGACGATGGTAAAGAGTTTTTCAATAAACACTTTGGAAAATTGATGAATAAATACAACATTAATCACTACTCAACATATAGCAGAATGAAAGCATCAATAGTAGAACGATTTAACAGAACATTAAAAGGAATGATGTGGAAAGAGTTTAGCTTTAATGGGTCTTATAACTGGCTGGACATTTACAAAGACTTGATTAATACATATAATAAGAAAATTCATCGCACCATCAAAATGCCACCGATTCAAGTTAACTATAAAAATGAGAAAAAATTATTACACACGGTATAGAAGTTCTCGTTGTACCTTCATAGTGAACTAATGTCATAGCGGAATTTTTTTTTACATACATACTTAACAAAAAAAAATCATATAAAAGAAAATATTCGTAATACATATTATTAACTTTGATAAATAAGCTTTAATTGCTTTGTTAATATTTTTTTGCATAGTCATAAATAACAAAAACAAAAAAACCGTAATAAAAAAAAACAAACAAACAAACAAAAGTGCCCTTGAGGAATACTCTATATGAGTACCTCAAAAACAAATAAATGTGAAGTGAGTTATAAAGGCAGAAATGCCTATTTTACTGTGAGTTCTGATGCTCATAACGATAACAATAAAAATAAAAAACCTGATGACAGACTTACTGTGAGTTCGGAAGCTCTTAATAAAAATAAAAAATCTGATAATACACTTTTTCTAACAACAAATCCACTTTTTCGACAGCGATCAACTTCACTTTTTCCAATGCCTACTAGTGATTCTTTAACATTACAGTTGCCTAGTACTTCGTCAGTTAAGCCATTGAAATCATTCGCTTCGGGCTGTTCATCACCTAACCAAGTTATCACTACAGATAACAGTAGCTCAAAACCAAAGGTACAAGTCGGAATGGACAGATATATAACCGTGGTAAAGCGTGGGCGAAGCCCGAATTCTTTTACAATTTCATCTGTTCCAAAGATGTCTAGGGATAACAGCGCATCATCCATGAATCGCCAAAATCATTTTTCATTATTGCAAGTCGATAACGAGAAGACCGCTTCATCATCTCAGAAGTCTTTTAAGCCACCACCAATATATGTGAGGGAAAAAAATTCTAACGCGCTTCTAAAAAAACTACTGTCGACCATTGGTGAAAATACTTTTCACGTAATTCCAATTAAAAGAGGTAATATTGATGAAACTAAAATCCAAATATACGATGAAAACAATTTTCGAAAAATTGTAAATGATTTTGAAAAAAATAAAACAAACTTTTACACATACCAACTTAAGAGTGCTAAAGGCCTACAGATAGTACTAAAGGGCATAGATTCATACGTTGAGCCCGAAGAAGTAAAATGTGCACTTCTAGACCAAGGATTTAAGGTAAAAAACGTTACTAATATAATTAACAGAGAAAAGGTCGCCCAACCCCTATTTCGCATTGAACTGAAGCCGAATGACATACAATTGAAAAAAAATGAAACCCATTCAATTTATAGCGTAAAGTTTCTGTTACACCGAAAAATCACAGTTGAAGAGCCACGTAAGCGTTCAGGTCCTGTACAGTGCCATAATTGCCAAGAATATGGCCATACAAAAACTTACTGCAATTTACCTACAGTTTGTGTTATCTGCGGTGAATTGCATGGTACTGCTAGCTGCACTAAGCCAAAAGAACAAGCAGGAAAAAAATGTAGTAATTGTGGAGGTAATCACACCGCTAACTATAGAGGATGCCCTGTATATTCTTTTGTTAAACAGACTATGAGTCAAAAACCTAAGTTAGCCCCAGCCCAACCATTAAACGCGTACTCCGCCTCTTTTGCTCAAGTAAGTCAACCAGTTACTTCACGTGTATCGTATGCCGATGCTGCTAAGGCTAGTTCTAGTCCCTCACAAAATGTTTCACCGCAAAACAATTCAGCGAATGCAAGCTCAGGCTTTAACTTTAGTCGCCTTGAAGCTACTATTGAGAATCTGGTGCTAACTATAAACAACTTCACAACAAATATGACGAGCATGATGCAAGAAATGCTGCGAATGCAGAATACACTGCTTCAAGCATTAGTAAACAAACCATGAACATGTTAAAAATATGTTTCTGGAACGCAAACGGCATTCGCCAGCATAAAAATGAACTTGAGCACTTCCTCATGGAAAAAAATATTGATATAATGTTGGTTTCTGAGACTCATTTGACTTCAATGAGCTTATTTAAAATAAATGGTTACACTCTATATGATTCAAAGGACCCGAGGGGGAGAGCATGCGGTGGGTCAGCAATTCTAATTAAGTCAAGACTCAAACACTATGTCCTTGATAACATTTGTGAAGAACATCTACAAGCAACAAATATTTGTGTCGAAAATTTTGTTACAAATTTCGTGATATCATCAATTTACTCCCCTCCCAGATTCGCAATTACTGAGGATCAATTCGAGGAATTCTACAAATCTCTTGGCCCTTGTTTTGTAGCAGCTGGGGACTACAATGCAAAACATACGTTCTGGGGTTCGCGTCTTATTACACCTAGAGGTCGGGCATTGTTCAACACAATTTCAAAAATGGGCTTGGACGTCATTTCAAGTGGGGAGCCCACTTACTGGCCTACGGACATACAAAAAATTCCGGATGTTATAGATTTTGGAGTAATGAAAAATATCGGTAGGGAATTAATTCATGTTGAAGCTTCTGTAGATCTCTCCTCCGATCACGCTCCCACGATTGTTACAATTTGTAGCCCACTAAGAAGTGACTTCCCTGTCCCATACGTAAAGATGATCAACCGTGTTAATTGGCTGGGGTTCAAAAAATACCTCAGTAGCCATTGTACGGAAAATATTAACCTAAGAACACCAGGTGATATTGAATCTAACATTGAAAATCTTAACGAAAATATTAAACAGGCTGCTGAACATGCTACTACTTCCCATCCGCAGACTGGGTTTAATAGGATTTATTCTACAGACATTGAACGTCTTTTACGTGAAAAAAGGACAACTAGAAGGGAATGGCAACAGCACAGATCACCTCAAACTAAAATTAGATTTAAAGAGTGCACTAGACGACTCCAAGAGCTGCTGGCATATGAAAAAACTGTATGTCTTAAAAATTATCTGGAAAATCTTGATGCCACACCTGCATCTAATTACTCCTTGTGGCGAGCTGCTAGAAAGCTTAAAACACCCGTTGAATATAGACCACCTCTGCGCACTTCTACCGGAGGTTGGGCCAGAAGCGATACTGAAAAAGGTAACATATTTGTTGAGCATTTAAAATCCGTATTTACCCCAAATACATGTACTGGTGTTGTTGATTTACCGAGTGTGGTTGTGCTACCCCCTCGACCCATAAAATTTAAGACGCGTGATGTTCAGAAACTAATTGCTGAACTCAACCCGAAGAAAGCTCCAGGTATTGATGAAATAAGTAACAATATGCTGAAAAACTTGCCCCATATTGCAATTAGAATCCTGTTATTTATTTTTAACGCCATTTTACGACTGGAGTATTATCCACAAAGCTGGAAGCTTGCGAAGGTCAAAATGATTCCAAAGCCGGGCAAAGACCTTACCAAGGCTGAGTCATACAGGCCAATAAGTCTGCTATCAACAATGTCAAAACTCTTCGAAAAGCTGCTCATGACAAAATTGTCCCCAATTTTAACTGATAGTGGGTGCATCCCAGACCATCAATTTGGTTTTAGAAGTCAGCATAGCACCATTGAACAAACTCATAGATTGGTGCAATTTATAAGAAGAACTTTTGAAGAAAAAATGTATTGTTCTGCCCTGTTTATTGACGTTTCTCAGGCCTTTGATAAAGTGTGGCATGAAGGCCTTATTTTAAAATTAAAATCATATTTACCAATAAATTTTCTGAATTTATTAGAAAGCTACATAACTACCCGAAAGTTTACGATTGTGGAAGGAGAATTCATGAGTTTGCCCCAAATCTATATCATCCGGTGTGCCACAGGGGAGCATACTGGGGCCAGTTTTGTATTTGATTTATACTTGTGATATGCCTGCGAGCAGCAATATCCATACATCTACGTTTGCCGATGATACAGCCTGCCTTAGTATGCACAAAAACTCGCACGAGGCGTCGCGATATCTTCAAGAACATATTACACAGTTAGAAATCTGGTTGAACTTATGGAGAATTAAAGTCAATGAACAAAAGTGTGTCCATACAACGTTTACCCTAAGAAGAGATACTTGTTCCCCCATTCGAATCAACAATCAAAATATTCCTCAGCATTCCCAAGCGAAATACCTTGGTATACACCTTGATCGAAGACTTACATGGAAACATCATATTGACTTTAAGCTAACTCAGATGAAACTTAAGTTATCTCAAATTCATTGGTTGATTGGCAGAAATTCAACACTTAGTCTGGACTGCAAACTTTTAATATACAAGTCGCTTTTGAAGCCAATATGGTGTTACGGTATCCAGTTATCGGGCACTGCTTCAGCCTCCAATGTAGAGAGAATTCAACGAAGACAAAACAAAATTTTAAGGTTAATAACATCTGCTCCATGGTATATTAAGAATTCAAATTTGCATCGTGATTTAAAAATGCCACTAGTGACTGAAGAAATTGCAAGATACGCAGGCAAATACTTAACAAAACTCGAGTCACATCCTAATCCGTTTGCTCGTAATATTTTGAATTTTAATGGTCACATCCGCCTAAAAAAGAGGGACACAAGGGCTCTTATACTCAACACTCTAGATGGGAATGCTTGAAAATACATTTAATTTTCCTTTTTGATTAGCACTACTTTGTATTATTTAAACTATCACTAAGTTTTGGCCGACACTGGTCGGGCTAAAGAATTATATTTTAGCTTTAAGATTTGATCACTTATTGTTAGTTCATTTTTGTAGATACAATAAATAAATATATGTATTAAAAAAAAAAAAAAAAAAAAAAAAAAAACGGTATATAACCGCTTAAAACTATTCAAATTATCAAAGTTCAATGTGGGAGATCATGTGCGCATAAGTAAATATAAACATGTTTTTGAAAAAGGATATACACCAAATTGGACCACAGAAATTTTCACGATTAAAAGAGTTCAAAATACATATCCAGCCACATATATATTAGAAGACTATCGTGGTAATCCTATCAAAGGTGGGTTCTATGATGAAGAACTTTCAAAAACTAGATATCCAAATACATATCTAGTTGAAAAAGTTCTTAAAACTAAAGGAGAGAAGGCATATGTTAAATGGTTAGGATTTTCCAATCAACATAATTCTTGGATCAATAAAAATGAAATATTGTAGTTAAGTGTGTATATATATATATAAGTCTATATTTGTATCTAATATATTAAATAAAATATAAACTTCCTTTTTTATACAAAGTGCTGTGTTTAATTTCACTTATTTGTAATCAGACAACCATAATGTCAATAACACTTACTCTTAGCTCAAACTCATCTGAGTTATCTGCAAATTACTTTCCTCCTATTCGTTTGGATGGTGAATATGAATGTGCTCTAACTGATTTTCATTCATATAATAACATTCCTTATGTAGATGATTATAACAATATATTTCATATTGGTGAACATGTAATTAAAATACCAATAGGATCTTATGAATTGAATGATATAGTTGATTATATTAAACATAACTATAAGCAGTATTGTCCGGAAAATAAAATTGATATAGAAGCTAATAACAATACAATGCAAGTTAGAGTTAAAAGCTCTAAGGATCCCATATACTTTAACAAAGATAACACAATTGGAAAACTTTTTGGATTCAATAAGAAAATTCTAGCTCCTAACCAAGACCATTACTCAGATCTACCAGTCAATATTTTCATCGTGAATATCTTGCGTGTTGAATGCAGTATAGTGGTTAACACATATACGAATAACTCACAAGCACACACATTACATGAATTTGCGATCAATGTCCCCCCAGGGTATAAAATTGTTGAGATTCCTCGCAATCTTATCTATTTGCCAGTTAACTGCCGAGAGATAAGTTCTCTTACTCTACGAATTGTTGATCAGAACGGTGATTTAATTAATTTTCGAGGAGAGGAAATTACAACACGAATACATTTGAGATCTAGCAAATAATGATAATATACAACGTCAAGCAATCTAAGGATAAAATTGGATACACTCATAAAACACTATTGCAAACCAAACCACAATTAAAGATATCATTACACAAAAATTATTTGACTCAAGAAAATAAAAAATTTTTAAAGTCTCTCAATTTAAAGTTGACAAAGAAATGAGTTACATACTAGATGTTTTAGAAAAACCTCAATCAGACGAGAGTATAATTAAAAAGGACTATCACACATATACACCATACCTACAATCCTTCAACAATAATGATGAGATTCGAATTTCAATCCAAAATCAAGACTTATATGTGCTACCCAGCGAAAGCTACATATATGTTGAGGGAAGTATTGTAGATGATAATGACAGCAAAATTAAAAAATAACTTTGTGGCACATCTCTTTGACGAAATTCGATATGAACTTAATGGCATAGAAATTGATCATACAAGACATTTAGCGATTACAAGCAGCCTAAAAAATTTTGTTTCCGTATCACCAACAGAAAGTGTTGGCTTGTACAATGCAGGATGGAACAAACTCGATGATTTGGATATTTCAAATGGACACTTTAATTTCTATGTACCACTGAAACTATTTTCAGGTTTCGCTGAAGACTATAATAAAATTATACTCAGCGGGAAACATGAATTGGTTCTCTTACGTAGTAAGAACGATGAAAACTCGTATACTCAACTGTTGCTACTGACAAACCAAAAATTAGTATCTCAAACATCTCATGGAGAATTCCGCATGTACAATTATCCGATCTGAGCAAATTGAATATGATTAAAATTATTAACAGTGGTGCTTCTATACCAATGGCATTTCGCAGTTGGAATTGTCACATTAATCCTCAACTAAATACAGGAACTAGCTATATATGGAATGTTAAATTGGCTGCAAATAGAGAACGACCCCGTTTTGTGTTGATTGCTTTTCAACAAGAAAATAAGTTTGTTCATTGTAATTTAAACAATTTAAAAGTACATTTAAATTCCGAATCGTACCCATATGATGATCTAAATATAAAATTTAAAACTGATCGGTATGCCATTCTATATGATATGTATCTACGGTTTCAACAAAGCTACTACATGAGGGAATCACAACCACTTCTAACTGCTCAAGAATTTAAAAATAGTGTGCCGATAGTGGTAGTAGATGTCAGTCATCAAAACGAAGCCCTCTCTAACGGTCCTGTTGATATAAAAATTGAAATTGAAACAGACTCCAATATACCTACCGATACATCAGCTTTTTGTATACTCATCCACGACCATATAATAGAATACATACCCTTAAAAGGTCAAGTTCGTAAGATAATGTAAAAATAAAATAAAAAATAAAAAAATAAGATGACTGGGGATAAAGTTTTCATCGATATGCAAGGATTTAAGTCTAATTCAAACATCTTCATTGCAAAAGAAATAGCAATTGTTTTTAACAATAAGGAGCACATAAATTTTATTATTAAACCACCGTTTAACTTCAAAAAATTATCAATAGCAAAACAAAGAGAAGCGAATTGGCTAACGAGAAACTTTCATCATCTGAATTGGAATGACGGATCAATATCATTTAAGAGTGTTGTAACATTTTTAAAATCCAATTTAAAACATTATTCAATCTATGTTAAGGGTGTGGAAAAGAAGAAATGGTTTGAAAAACTACTTCATATACAACTTAAATATCCAGAATATTTTTACTGCAGCTATCACAGTTATGGAGTTTGTGCCTTAAGAAATGCATATTTACTTTATCGAGAAATAAACTAAACAATTTATTTTAATTTTCTATTCTTACATTGTTACAACATATATTTACGATATTTCCTTAAAATAAATATGTAGATAAAAAAATATTCAAAATTTTGTTCAATCATGTATTTATATGTATATGGTATGTACAAGAGACAGAGACAAATGTCAGCAAGCAGTGAAAATAACAACCAATCTTTGACAATCCTCAATATCACAAACTTCAATTTCTTTACAAAAGAAGTGAAAAGAATGAATAAATACAACACGCATAAATTGTATATTTTATTCATTTCTTCAAACTCTTTACACATAAAAAAATTAAAATCAAACAACAACAAAAACAAAACATTGATATCTCAGCAGCATACATAATTACTTTCTAAAATACCCTTCCATGTCCCCAGCTAAAAAAACGAATATTACAAACAACAAAAAGTACACACTATGATATTTTGTGACAACGCAACAGTGTGCCCTAGTGGTAACGTTTATCATTTCCGTTTTGTATTCCATATAAAAAAAATAAAAAAACATAATGTGAAAGGCGTTGCACACATTTTAAAAAATGATTAGAACACAAGAAAATGCCAGATTTGTACTCGGCATTGCACATATACATATACGACTACTTACCCATCTGCCAACGCTCAAGTTATTGTCAAAACATACACACGTATGAGCATAACGTTGGCTCCCATGATCACGCATCTCTAATTTCCTTTGACAATCATAAATATCTTACACTTCATTTTTTCCAACCTTCAAATAAGTTCATAAATTACATACTTCGTTTACCTCTTCAAACTCTTTAAATAAGGAAATAGAAAAATCAAACTAAATAAAACCAACAACAAAAAACATTCATAGATTTCCCACAAACATACATAATTTCTTTCTAAAATAATCTTCCATGACCACCTGCTAAAAAAAAGAATATTGCAAAAAGACAAAAGCAACATTTTTCTCTATGCACACACGCACTTACACTCTAAAATCATAAACCTGCTTCAACCGCTTAACAAACAAAAAAATCCATTCAAAATTAAAATTAAAACAAAAACATACATAAAATCCTTCGTACCTACATAATTAACTATGTACATCGACGAACGGATATCAAACCATGATTATCTCACAAACCATATATTTTATTCATGTCTTCGAACTCTTTAAACATAGGAAAAAAATAAATAAAAATCAAACTAAATAAAACCAACAACAAAAAACATTCATTGATTTCCACACAATTTCTTTCTCAAGTACCCTTCCGCACCGCTTAACAACGAAAAAACATAATACGTACAAACAAAAGAATATTAAAAAAAAACAAACACACGCACACACAATATAAAATCATGAACCTGCTGCAACTGCTTAACAAACGAAAAAACATACTACATACAAACAAGCCCCACGTGCATACATAATTAACTATGCGCATCGGCGAACGGATATCAAACCATGATTATCTCACAAACCATATATTTTATTCATGTCTTCGAACTCTTTAAACATAGAAAAAAAATAAATAAAAATCAAACTAAATAAAACCAACAACAAAAAACATTCATTGATTTCCACACAATTTCTTTCTCAAGTACCCTTCCGCACCGCTTAACAAACGAAAATATATACTACGTACAAACAAGCCGCCACGTGCATACATAATTAACTATGCGCATCGGCGAACGGATATCAAACCATAAAATTAAAACAAACACACATCGACGGCCGACATCAAACTACCCTTTTCTACGTACAAACCGTCCATAACCCTCGTCACTTCGCACCATTGACAGTAATTACCTTAATATGTAAATTTTAGCCCATAAATTACAAAATTTCGATTTAAATTACCCAAATTTGACAATTTTTATTGCTCGGGCGCATACATTCTACTACTACTGGCCCCCACCCCACACACAAGCATTAGGGTGTTGATATATATGAGAACATTTTATACATAAATGAAATAATTAAATAAATTGTTTATTAATTTATTTATTGTTTATTAATTTATTTAATTATGTTATTTATAAAAAATTTAGTGTTAGGAAATCACACACACATTCTTACGATTCATATGAGAATCGCGTTGTAGTCATCAAATCTTATTTCTCTGATATAGTATTACGATAACAAATTTCTGCAGTCTGGCAACACTGACAGTTTTCCCTTCGGTATTAGGAAAAATCATTTTAATTTTCGTCGGCATTTGAAAAAAATAATCATGTATTGCCGTCGGCATTAGGAAAAAATAATAATCATTATTGCCGTTGGCATTAGGAAAAAATAGTTATCATGTTTTGCCGTCGGCATTTGAAAAAAATAATAATCATTTTTGCCGTCAGCGTTTGAAAAAAAATCATGCTTTGCCATCGGCATTTGAAAAAATTAATTTTTACAATTTCCCCCATTGATATTAGGAAAAATTAATCTCAGGATTTTGCCGTCCGAATTCATAAAAAACCTCAAAAAATCACCCGTTATCACAATTAATGTAACACAATAAAATATCACCCGTTCCCACAGAGTTAATGTTAACAAAAAAACTCCGTATGTAAACAAAAAATAAGACAGACTTATTGAACCACACTCGTTGGTATCAAATTTCGAAGAATTTAACAATTTTCCAATTTTAGTTACCCAAATTTAACAATTTCAGTTACAATTTGTCAATTTTAATTGGAGCAGAATCCACAATTCACTACTACTTAGATACGGAAAGTTTACTTTGCAAAGTCTTAATTCAGCTGGGAGAAAGACAGAAAGAGAAAGTATTCCTATTTGTGGCTTTCACATAGCTGAATTAAGACTTTGCAAAGCCAACTTTCCTTGTCTAAAACGGGTATATTAAAGAACTACATACACACAAAAAATAAAAGAGGTCATATTAACTAAGCTTCCATATTTTATATGAAAATAAAAAACTTGTGCATTATTAAGTATGCAGTTAGGTAATTTGTACATTATACTTTACTTAAAATCCAAGTTAATATACCTATTACAATGAGGTATCTTCTTCGAAATTATTTTTCTGAATTAATTTCTTTTTTATTGTCAAAACAAAATTTTTGAGCAAGGAGGTGTGTATACATGAAAATGTAAAAAAATATTTAATTTCTATTTAAAATTATTATTATGCATACATACATATGTAAATAAACTAGCTGAGGCCGGCAAACGGGGCCCTTTTTTCTGGTTGGAGGTTACTCCGTTCCCACTGTATGGGAGATTTACTTGCTTGAACAAAAGGGTTATAACGCCATCAAAAATATCTATATTAAGCGCCTAATCCGAGAAAATTCCAAACAACATATGCCGTATCATATGAAGCCGGGACTCTCAAAATCCTCTCGCTTTTTGTTTAAATATTTTTTTTAATATTTATTTTCTAATTCAATTGCTTTATTAACCCCCGAATGTGTGCCTGTATGAGTCTATGTACAGACCAAACGGCTAAACCGATTTTGAGTTAGTTCTTTTAAGTTGACTTAATGGAGAGTGTTCGGTCCAGCCGTTTAGAAGATATCACATCTTTTTAGATATATTCGAGGGTTTTTAAAGTTTATAATATTTTTTATTTTCGTTTTGTGTGTATAAAAATACAAAAGCAGTAAAAATTTATGAATCTTTGCTGTGTGCGGCCATTAGGGGTCATAATTGGTGTGATGAGAGACTCCTTCAAAAAAGCGCGTTTCAACCAAGCCATTTTTACCCTTTGCTTACGAATACACAAATGAAATCTGCACTAAGTTTGGAATACGAATTTTGTACTATTAAATAACTTAGTATGATGGTATGTTATCACAAAATGTTCACATACTAAATATGACCGTCCAATAACCTCATAGGTCAAAACAAAACAAAAATCTATCGTGCGTTACTAACAAACACATACAACAGTTGTATATGCATACATATAAATAAGATAGATTTTAGATAAATAAATAAATAATAATTAATAATAATCTATTAACAAATGCAAAAAGTCTTTAATTGTTATTTGAAAGTCCATAACTAAAATCCATGATAATTTGTCGAATTAAATATGTATAAACTTTGCCATTTAGATAATTCACAGAAAATAAATACATAAATTTACCTAGCCGTTAAGGAGTTTTAAATAAAATTTAAGTTGATTTTTTAAACATAAAAATCATCTACAATTTTTGTTGGATTACCTAAAAAACTTTGTAAATGCCATTCTACCCTACCACTTATTATACCGTAATTATAGGAAATATAACCTATGCATTTTTTTGTGTGTATTGTAAACTAGTCACTGTAGTCACTAGTAATTTTTCAATCACAGTGAAAAGTAACAGGTTTAGAAATATTACTCATCTGTGTTGTGCATTTAGCAGATGCGAAGAAGAAGCAAACAATAAATGAAATTGTTCTCTGTCTATTAATTTTAGATATGTAAATGCTACAAGGCAAGTTCAAAAGAGAATTGACAAAATTTTTTGCGAATTGCGAATATGTCCATTGGGACCATATACACTTAATAAAAATGATTTACTATATTGCAAAAAGTACCAAAAGTATGTAAAGTGTAATTAAATTACCAAAATTATGTTCAGGTTAAAAAAATTAATTAATTAAAAAAAATATTGTTTCGAAATGAACTTAAAAACCTTCAAACGACAAAGTTTCGGTCAAAGCTAAATGTATTGGGAAAATTCAAAATTTTTTTAAAATAGGAAACAAAACAAAGCTGGGGAAATCGCAAAAATTAAGGAAATCCATAATAATGAATTTACATGGAATTGAAATCTAGTAGATTTGAATTGAAATCTGTTTGCAAATTTTTTTACTTACATCCGCATTTTTGACATTTTGCATAAGTTCATTTATATGATAAAAACAGCTAATTAAAATGTTTTAAAATATTTTTTATAGTAAAATATACAAAAAATTACATATTCTTCTAATGACATTATACAAGTAGAAACTAAAATTATAATTCAAGCTTGCTTTTAATGTCCATTTGTAATATTTATGCAGTATAAAATCTAATTGTCAATCTTTGTATGAAAAATACTTATTGCCTATTTCCCACCTGCCACACGTTCGACTTACAATTTATATTGAAAACAAAAACCAATTTTCATATTTTATTGTTGTTGTCAATATAAATTTTAAGTCGGAACGTTTTCTTTCCAGGTGGGAACAACAAACTGTTATACATCAACTTAGAAGTCTGACTTCTGCAAAAGCTGCTTTCTCATCAGCTTTTACTGCAACAGCGAAGTATTTCTGTTATTGTAGACTTTGGTAAAATCCAGTGAAATGCACAAAATTTGTTGAATGTAAATAGGATGTAATAAAAGTTTAAGAGTAGCACTAAGTAAAAACAGAACACATATCTTAAAAAATCTATCCAAATCAAGGCATAAACATCTTTGAAAGAAATCAAAACCTGCTAAGAAGGTCAAAAAATATACAAGTGTATATATGTACTAGTGATGTAACGTATTTAAATTTTTTATATTCGCGAATACGAATACGAATATTTGAAACGATATTCGGGAATACAAATACGACTACGAATATTATATGCAATATGAAATATTATAAAATTGTTATGAAAAGGGACTCACACTCTTGTTGGAGTACTTTAAAGTTATTAAAAAGTACCCAAAATATTAATGATCGTCATTAAATAATATTTGAAAATGATACAAAGCACAAATTTTTATAAAATATTAATGTATTTGTGCAAACTTATATTTTTAGTTATTTATTTAAATTTCGTTTAGGAATTATGCATTTATTTATTTAATTTCTTTGGAAAAATATTCGTACTCGTATTCGCCTGAGAATGGCGGAATATTCGAATACGAGTATTCGTGCACCTTTAATATGTACACACTGCACATTAACTCAAGCAACGTCATATTTTAAAAAAGAGAATGTTTGAGTTAGTGATGCAGAATTAGTCTTTATATTGTCTTTCCTATTGTGTAAATATTTCATACAAATATCTTGGTTACTCAACTCTTGAGAGAAAAATTAAGTTTTCCGTTTCCATTAAGTTGTGTGTAAATTAAATATTTCAAACTCGTTTTCTGGCAAACTGGTTTTTTTGGGTAATGACGGTGCTTGAGTAAATGAGCGATATGTATGTATACCGGTATTTTTAAAATCGACTGAAATTAAAAAAAATTAATTATAACAAAAATAGCAGATATAAGATTAATTATATATTTTTAGAATTTTTAGACATAGAACAGATTTGTACTTGCTTTATTTTGATACGCACAAGTATAACGTGTGTGATAATGCAAAAAGCACGTAAATATCGCTCCTTTAATGCAACATAGGCCTATCTCCAAAAATTTTTTATTTCAGTTAATAATGCAGGAAAAACGTTATATACACACATCTCTTGAGAAAAGAAAGTATTTTTAATTTTCATTCGGTTGTAAATTTAAATTTAAAATTAATAAATTTAAAATTTATCTTATTTGAGTTATGTCTCTTTTCCAATAAAGGAGCGATATGTACGAGTATGTGTGTGGATACACAGCTGTATTGGAATAGTTTACAAGTTCATGTGACTAAAAATGTATTCTGTGCATTTATATACATATTAAACATTTGCCAGTATTTTCGTTGAGTTTTGATATTATATTAAGTCAGCTCATTGAAATAACCCCGACGCCATAAGCTTCCATGACTATAAAATAAATTAATAAATATAGTATATACAATGAAGTTGGAAAATATCTAGACCAATTTTAAGGACCAATCCAAATGAGACCCTGTTTTGTATTTGCAACACTTCTAAATTATAAATTTTGTTTTGTAACACGAGGGTTGAAAAGTAAGGAAAATGTTTTTGTTGGTAAAGCAACACATGCTGGTACTGTTTTTATGGTTGATAAATCACTTGAACTGATATCATAGCGCTGAAGAATGTTTGTCAATAAAATAAATCCAAATCCCAGCACAAGGTTTTGTCCAATGCAGGTCCGTTTGCCTATGCTGAAAGGCAAGAAATGAGGTGCATTCTTTTTAAGTTTGACCTTCTCATGATGCCAAGCATTCGGCTTATTTGTACTTTGAACCTTTGAGAACGGTTTAAAAACTGAACTTTCAGATACTGATGAGGTCAGAGTTAACAGATCCTTATCATATTCTATACCAGAGTCCAAACCTTCTGAGTTTCGTCGCTTCGACTCTATGTTGGGGTCTGTAGATTGTCGTGCGACAATATTGTTTTCAAACCGTTTGTCATTTACAGGTTCTAGAAATCGCCGAGGGTTGAATAGTTCCGAATTTTTCCAGTATTTTGAACTTGTGTTCAGCTTATAGTTATTAATAAATACAACTGTGTCTTTAGTAACCCCATAACCCGCAATAACAGTGTCTTCTGTAGCTACATGTGGCACAATAGGTGATGAGGCACAACGTAGAACTTCAAATATTGTCGCCATTGTATATGGCATACTGTCCATATCATACAGATCAATTTTTTTCTGTCCTTTCTTGGATATATCATCAATTTCAGATTGCAGTTGCTTGCCAATGATATCATTTTTCGCAATGTATCCTAAGGACATCATAACTAAGTTTCCTACAGCTGAATGACCACCAATAAAATCTTCGAGCATAAACATTATAGTGTCTCGTGAAACGTTCTTGTCGTCTTTCAAACTCATAAGAAGAGCATCCGTAAAATCTCTTTCAATTTCATGTAAATCTATCTTTTGTTCGCGCTCATTAATAATACGTTCTAATATAAACTTTCTTATTGTAGAAGACCAGCCGACTAAAGCTTTTGTGTGATTTTGGTAGAAAGGCAACAGCCAAGGCAGAAAATCCAATGCATAGCCTTGGTTAATTTCCCAAAATATTTCATCAAAGTACTTAACAATTATTTGAAACTCAGTGTCATCATAATCAAAACGCTTGGAGCACATATACTGCGTAAACATATTTGCACAAGCTTGCTGAATTAGTGGCTTAATTTCAATCTCTTCACCTGGATATACCCTTTCTTTAATTTTATCCATTAGTTCGTTCACTTCAAAGGAACCCACAGCTGACATTTTCAAAAAATATGACGATGACGTTCTAGGCGAGCAGTGTCGACGAGCAAGATTTCGACGTTTTTGTTGTAGGGATGACCAGTCACATAATGCTAAGGCTATATATAAATCAACAATAAAGGAATATGTAATTATGCAAATATATGTATGTGTATTTATTAAAACATAAGTTAAAATAACAAGGAAAATTTACAGTTATTTCGATCTCCTCCAAATAGTTTATGATATCGCAAAAAATCGGGACGACCTCCAAAGAACTTTCCATTTTGATTAAGGACTTCTCGTATAAGTTCCAAGTTATTCACCACCAAACAGCGTGTCGAGCCAAGAGTCAGTGTAAAAATATCACCAAGTTCCGTCGATAGTTCCGAAAATCCTTCAAAGGGAACTCGATACCTCGCTAATAATGGAAAATTTCCAACTATAGGCCAAGGAAACGGCCCAGGTGCTTGTCTATATTCCTTGACAATTTGTTTTTTCTTTTCACAAGAATATTCAATCATTCTTACTTTTCTTCCGTAGTTATACAGCATACGAACATACAGACCCACAATAATTGATAATAAAATTGAAACCAATATAGCCGATAACATATTAAAAATAAATATTTATTATACTATTTCTTGGGGATGGTGCAACTAAAATCAGTATGATCAATATGAACCGTGAATTTGAATTTACTTGATTACTTGTAAGTGATAAAAATGGCTTGCGCTTGTTGTTTTCAAAGGTGGATATTTTTAACTGAGAGTTATTCTCTATCTACATAAGCTTTTATACCTGACATTAAATCGCATTATTTTCCATAGATATTATTTCTTCAACCGGCGTCAGTAGCAAAAAATAAAAATCTGAATTAATAAAATGTACATATGTTTAATACACAGTAGGGGAAGCCATAAATTTTTTGGCCGGTTTTATAGTTCAATAAAAAACAAAACTAAATTTGATGAATTTATTTTCAAACGTTTAAACGGCAGTTTGTTTTTAAGACAATGTTTTAAAGGATACAGTTTTTAAATTTTTCTTGTGTACTTAAGTTTTGACCTGAATAAAATTGCCAAATTGATATTACGTTTCAAAATTACATAAAATCGCGTTTCTTTTTAAACCACGTCAGCGCCAACAACTTATTTTTCAGAAAACGAAAAAACTTAATAAATTTTTAAATACAGTTTTTAAAACAAACTTTTTTTACAAAATATGGCTTTGCGACTATGTGAAGGGTGTAGAAACATTTTTACCCAACTGTCAGGCAGGGTTTATTCTTCCTGTTTCTTGTATATATGTTTGCATTTTTTTACTACCTCGTATCTTCCAAATGTCTGCATGATTTTCGACAGTTAAAAAGTCGTTATATTCTTCTTAAGAACCCAAGTCTTCTTAAATAGGTGTTAAAAAATTTAGAATTTTTTGCGCAAAATAGTAAACCGTTATAAAATTTTTTTAACAAACCTATTGAGTGGGTTACCAAATAAAGGAAATTAAAGTGGGCTTAAAAAAATAAAATATATATATAAATATATACATATAACATGTATGTTTCTTTATTAGAGTCACCAGGACACTAAAAGTTTAAAATAAGAAATAAATTTAAGAAATCAAAAATCCCGACTACTAATACTGAAAAAAACAATTCTAGTAGTGCGAAACATAGTGACGCTAACAGTTATGAAGCATTAAAAATCGAATCTTCAAACCTTCTTAAAGTGGCTGCCGAATGCAAAAGTTACTGTGTTCCGCACTTTCTTTTCGGTTCTTTTAGATAGTCGGGTTTTTTAAAATTCATTTGTTATTGAAAAAAAATTTACTTACAAGTAACTGCAGCCAAATTTTTCGCTTACGTGGTTTTGACGCAAACAGCAATATGCAAATCGTGTCGCTTACGAGTTTTCTCTTAAATTAAGAAATACAAATTTCTGTATGTAAATTCAAATTTATTCTTATATTAAAAAATGTTATATATAAAAGGGCGTATGCATAAATTATAAGAGGTCTATGCAACAGTTTTCCGTACAAAATTTTTTTATAAACAGTATAAAACAAAACTATTTTTTAAGGTACGATCAGACTTGTGAAACATTTGACTAAAAATATGAAATATTTGATAACCATAAATCTGATATTTTATATTTTTTAGGGCAAACAAAATTTACACAAAATAAATATGTTTGTTAACAAATAAAAGTTTCTCAATGTAAACATAGTGTTCGGGCAAACAATTATTTGTTCTTACAAAGTTTTTGTAATAACAAACAGTGGCAAATGACAGCTTATGTGTCTTTAAACAACCATCTACCCAGAAATTTTTAGAGACAAGATACGTTGCAAGGAAACTATGTATATCGGTCAAATATTATAAAATAATAATAAAAATCCTAAATTGGAAAATAAAAACATAATTAAAAGATAATAAATCAAGTTTTTTCAATTTTTCATTTTAGCAAAAATAACACTAAATAAATGTCAATTTTTCCATTTTCATATATATTTAAGCTAATCAAACAATAGGTTTTTTATAAAGTTTGCACATTATTTTTTGATATAATACCTATATATTTTTATTTTACACTCTTTATTTGTTTAATATTTATGTATATATATGTACGTACAGTAGCTGACCCGGCAAACGTTGTTTTGACACATATATTTTTTCCAGGGTAGAAAATAATAACTAACTTATTGTACGTATGTAAATATATAGTTAATGATGGATACTAAATATTTATAGTGTTAAATTTGTTATAATTTGTGCTTACATACATATATTAATTGTTTTCACATTATCTCGTACTGAATTTGAAGACTTTGCAATTATATAATTTGTATAATCATTTTGAATGAAGAGGACTTTCCCCCTGGTCCTATTCAGCCAATATTTTGAATTACTTCGTAGGTCGCTCTCAAAAGAGTACATCACAAATTTGAACACTATAGCTATTATAGCTTTCAAGATGATTATTATTAATTACTTTTATGGGAGTGCCCCTTGCCCTGGTTCTATTCTACCAATATTTTGAATTACATGGCATTACGCTCTCAAAGGATTCCATGAAAAAATTTAGAACTTGCTATTATAGCCTTCAAGATATAAAATTATTATTAATTATTTTGTATGGGGGTGCCCCGCGGTCCTATTCTGAATAACGCGGTCCTATTCTGAATAACTTCTTGAATAACTTCGCACCTCGCTCTCAAAAGTTACATGCCAAATTTGAGAACTCTGATTATTATAGCTGTCAAAATATAGCATTATTATTAATTACTTTGCATGCGGGGTGCCCTTTACCTTGGTCCTATTGGCCTGTCTTGTGAAATCAATTCTTTCAGTTCTTATTGAATGAAATATTTTTATTAATTATTGTGAGTTTCTACCGAAGAGAAAAAAATTTACTAGACTCTATTAGCTGGGGGAAATACTGATATTTTTCTGTGCAGTCACGCACCTCATTATCACCCTAGTCTATCTAATTGGGTAGAGATTGTTATTAACATCAGCTATTTAACGAAAATTTTTAATAAAACGGAACATGGGAAATAATTGTTGTGTATACAATTATTGATTTAGCTTTGGTAAACACATTTGTAAATATCACTATTCATTTTCTGTTTTTCCATTTTTTATTTAGGTTAGCTCGAAGTTATATCACTCTACCTAAGTATGTTTAACTACTCTTGCTTATCTATTACGACCATCACATTAATTATTTTTACTTATTCGATTTACATACGTTCGGAAAAGACTTTATATACTACTAGAAAAGGGGTCGAAAATATCTCTTAACTAATATAGAAAAATATTCGTAAATATTTATCAAGAAGTATCGCGGGTAGTCACGTTTTCTACCGAGAAAAGTGTATGTTATGATCAGAAAATAAGCGCATATTCTAGCTTTTTAATCGGTCAAAAGAGTCATAAAAGACTAATTTGAGTGAAAATTTAAAAAAATGCTGGCTGGGATATATATAGAAGATAGATGTATGTACCCTGAAGGAAATGTCGAAAGAAAAGTCGCTTATGACTTTGTAATTGTAACTCTACAATTATTCCCCATATAATACTTTACTATAGACATTTAGCATGTGCTTGTCATTGAAAATCTACTAGTAACATTAATACAATTGACTTGGTGTTGATTACGTTGTTCTTATGGCAGCATGGAGACATACGTACCAGACATTTAGTGGTACATTTGTATACCTCACGTACCTACAAATTTATTTATATTGACAAGCTGTTGAAAAATCCACCAGAAAACCACCAAATCTTTTTTCTCTCTTTCTTTTATCCTGACGAATAGAAGAGAAATTGTAGACAATGTAACTACTACTAGAATTTTAGTGTTGGCATAGCGACATTTGGCCCCAGTCTGACTGCAGGGTATGTACATTGTACAAACATAAATAAGTATGTATGTATGTATGTATGTAAAAACGTGTTGATAGAGTGTAGTTACATTTGTTCTTTGTTTAAATATGCATTAAAAATTTTTCAAGACTTTTTGTGCTTATAAGTGTGAAATGCATTAATTAGAACTCGCTTATATGCATTGGCAGTGCTTTATACATATCTTTTATATGCTTCAGTGGTCCAAATATAAAAACAACTCTTGTAAGTGAATAGAACCCGGATTCTAGTTTTTAAAATTTAAATAAATTCATTATATAAAATAATGAATATAATTGGTTTATTTTGTTCATACAAGTAAAAAAATTATAAAATAACGAAAAAAAATTAAAGTGTGATTTTTGAAAGTTTTACAATTCTTTTTGGTGCATAAAAGCGAGAAATGCAAATAGACTATGGGTTTTTATATACCAATAGAAAATTGCTCATGTTGAGATGCATATAAGCGTTAATTGCATATAACCGACGTGGTTATAAGCGATAAATACTGTACATTGTCTTAGCTAGGCCTTTTTCGGAAGGGAGTGTAGTACTAGTTTGCCCTCGTCTAAATTACTGTTATATTAAACAAAATTATTAGAAACTTCTCCTGGAAAGACTTACATATTAGGGGTTCAATTCGGAAATATATCCCGTTTTATCACAGAAATCATTAGCGTTTTATAAAAATTTATTTTGCTAATTTTCTTTTATTATGTAAATAAAACCCCTAAACGAAACATACGTGTGTGTTTTTTTCATTTGATATATTTTTGTATTTTCTCTAACAAAGTAAACAAAAGTACATACAACATTTTTAAAAACTTTTGATGCTGGGTACAGTTGTGCATAAAATTAGTCCAATATATTGCCCATCAGTTACATGACTCTTAAAATTTTAGACCTTCAAACAACTCATATCGATGGTCATACTTTGAAAACATACGTACTTTGAAAACTTTTTAGGGCAATTAAGAAGGATATGAACTATAAAAAACTCACTTCAGTAATTAGCCATATAAAGGTACATTTGTGTTTTTCGATATACATATGTATGTGCAATATTTATGGATTAAAATATTCTCCTGAAAAAGTGAATGGAACGTTGAGAACAAATAGCCTAAATAATTAAACACAAAATATAAGATTTTTAGTTTGCAGCCGATTTGAGTCCATTATGGCTTAACATTTTTATAATCAAGTGAAATATTCAATCAAATGATAAAACTATGAATTTTTTTATAATTTGTGGTACAAAACAGCGTCCGAAATGACAACACTTGGTGATGAACTTTAAAAGTTTCATAGAATTTAAACATAGCTCCACTATAACTTTGTCACTTTTTATCCAATCAGATAAGTCACAGTGAAAATGAAATTTTTCTATTCCTACAATACTAAACTTCGAAAAATAGGTCCAGTTGTTTATTTTTCCAGTAAAATCCAGTAGTTGATTAAAATCTGGGTTATTTGTAAATCAACAATGGCTCCTGCACACAAAAGAACACGATTGGAAAAATTGCAAAAACGTGCAGGTTAATTAAAACAGCGGATCACTATAAGGTGTAGAGTGGTAAAATATGTGTTGTTTTTGTATGTGACGCGCAAAATGGAAGGGACCTAAGGGTAAAACCCGGTTTTGTTCAGGAGAGCCATTTTAAAGATTTAAATACGTGTATCTTTAGTGTACCATCGTTTCATAAAACGCGCATATCTCTGGGAGGGAACACTTTTGGGGAATGGGATCGGTCTCATTAAAGGCTCAGATGTTTTCCACATCAAAAAAATATTTGAAAATTAATTTTTTTTACCCTTAGGTCCCTTTCTCTATGCGCTGTCGCATATACATGTGTTTGGTACTTGATACAATGCATTTTTATAATTAAAAATTCGTGGCGAAATGTATGTATTAAATAGAACTTTAGAGGAAGCTTTTACACTTTTTTGCTTTATACATGGTTTTGAATATTGTTTCTGGTTAAATGACATACGAAAATACATAAGTTTTGGTATTTAGCATTTGGTACCTTGAATAATATCCAGTAATAAGTACACATAGAAAAAAACAATGTAGAACGGTTAAAAATATGGTTAATTTTAAATTTTTTGTCAATGATTTTGCTTCATGTGTGTTTCATATTAATTTAACATGATTTATAATAATTATCAAAAAAATTTACTTTCGAAATAACTTTATTTAACGTTGAATTAACTTTTAAGTACTGTTAAAATCAAAATAAAGAATCATGTTGAATTTAATTAAGTTATTTCAAGTTAGATCAACATGAATTTAATTTAATGTAGTAATTTTATTTTATTAAATATTTAACTTATGTGTGGTTGACATAGACGTCAGAAACAATTTGTACATAAATGAAATTGGCTTAACCAGGCAAGATTTGAACTCGGAACTCAACGTGCTTACCCCTGCAGCCACAACAACTTTAAATATTCTTAAGATACATACTAAATATATACCATCTTGAATTAAATTATAATTTAACATTATTTCTTATCATTTAACATACAATTTATTTGACAAATTTTAGTTTTATTTAAAAAAACAAAATACTTTGATTTGAAGTTTTAGTTTAAAAAAAATACAAAATACTTTGACTTAACTACTGGAATCGAACTTGCGATCCTCCGAATGCAAGACTGGTACACTGCTTACCAGCCAGCAGCAGTTGGCAGTGAACCAGTACAAAAAAACCTACACAACTAAGCACAAAAGTGTATTACAGCTATGAACAAAGCAAATAAACACCAACACAATCAAACAATATATTATTTCTTATAAATTTAATGTGATTTGAATGAATTTGAATCAACCTTTTGGCATGTTGATTTTACATTGGTATTTTGTTCTGTGTAATATAACTATAAGCTTTACATCTCTAACGTACCTTTTCACAATGTTTGGTTAAAAGATAACAGGGACTTTAACGGCAACTTTTGTATGAAGAACTGTCAGTTAAAGTTCACGTTAACTCCTAACCATACATTGAGAAAAGGTACGTAAGAGATTAAAGTTATAAAAAAAAGAAAAATTTGACCTTGGAAGCCAAGAAAAGAGAACTTTGAATGTACATATGCTCTTCTGGAACATACAAAGTGATAAGAAACTTACTCAGGATATATTTAAAATAATTATTTTCAGCTTTTGTTGTAATTTTATTAAAAATTGTATTCTCTTTGATTGCTTACTTTTGTTTGGTTATTTTATTGAGTCTCGTTTTTCCCTTCTACTCGATTTTAATGGCATATATTTTGTCCAGTAAACAATTAGAGACTCTCAGTTAAACAACTGATACTTTTCTCTCAGCAGTAATGCTCTTTTTCGCAAATTTATGTGAAAACGAACGTATTTCAGTAAAACCGGTACAAATTTTGCAAATGTTTGGGGTAAACAAACATGCTTAATAAAAATTTGTAAAGTATTAAAAGTTATCGATTATTTAATTACTATTCTGAGTACATATAAGGAAAACTCATAACCGCATTAAAAATAAAAAATTTAGGTCCACCAATGATACTGTATGACTTATGTGTGATCGCACAGAAAATATTTTTCACACGTTTTCACATGATACTATTTGATGGCTGTTTGAACAAACAAAATTAGTCAAAAAATGCGCTTAGTGTGAAAACATTTAATGGAAATGTGAGCAGTGCTGACAGAATGATGATTTTTATCATATATATGATGATTTTTGTAGTAAAATATGATTTCATGATTTTTTTCTGGAATGATGATTTTTAATTTTGAAAATTATGATTTTTTCTTTCAAAACATATCTGCGGTTGTTATTAAAAACAGCGTATGTCTAAAATTTTAATTTTTCAGGATTGCCAAAAAAGTTACTTTTGAAGATGCGGTCTCAGTATCAATATTTAAATTTTTTTCTTACATTCTCATGTAGATATATGTAGGTAAGGACTGGAGAAAGGATTTTCATGCACTTAAAATCGCATTTTATGTACATAAAATATACATTAAAAATAGAAAAATGTGTATTTAAAACTCATAAAATATGTATTTATTAACTCTTTTTTCAACATTAAAACTTAGAAAAATCTGCTTCATTGCTTTCATAACAAATATTTGGTCACTTAAATAGGGTTGTTATCCGCCCTTTTTTCCCAGACACTGTCCTCTTTTTGGTACCTCTGTCATCGAAAATAACTAGCGTCCGGGAAATTCCTACTTTTTAAGAATATTTTTTCGCTTTTACATTGCTTCACAAATTGTATTTACATATTAAAAACCAAGCTACAGAAAGAAAACAATTGGTATTGGATGCCCAGCTTATCTTACAAATAAAACTGCCCATAAGAGCTGTGGTATGCTATTTTAAGACGTAAAATAATTAAGATGCGTTTAAAACATCGATGGGGTTGCGTGAAAAGTGCAAAAATAATATAGTACATAGCATTAAGCGAGAGTTCAAAATTTTTATTTTATGAACAAATAAGACATTTAACCTAACAGTTAAAGTTTTTTTAAGGATGGTAGCCCTACCGTTAGAGATATTTGATGCGTAATCGGTTAAACATTAAATATTTTTGGGTTCTCGGTTGATGAAGAACTATTTTTTAAAGAATATTTGTGCTATAAACATTTTTTGATAAGTATAAACGACAAAACAAAAACAAAAAAAACAAAATTTGAAAAATGATTCCAATATTTTAAATGAAGTGCTATTTCGGTGCATTGATGAATGCAAATATTCTCAAATGTGTAGGTACTTATGTATGTAGCTACAATTTAAATAAACATATCGGTGGTGTTGGGTAACAAGATTTAATGTCAAATTTTGAGAGATTGGCCCTTCTTTAATAATTAATTGGTAGCTATATTATTGGAAATAACAAAAATTAAAAGTTTTAAAAACCCCCGATATATCCAGAAAGATGTGATATCTTCAAAGTGCTGGACCGATTTTTTTCAAACATAGCTAAAAACCCTCTCGATCAAGTCACCTTTCAAACAGAAAAAAACTAAATCAAAGTCGGGCCAAAAATTTAGTTTGTACGAGTACTCGTACAGTCACAGATATAAAGACACACACTACAAACTTATAACACCTCTTTTTTTGGTCGGGTGTTAAAAATTAATTACGTTCTATTTTTCACTCCTCCGATGTCCTCTTTTTATCAATTACGTGATAACACCCTAATTTAAACAGAAAAAGCTCGGCATTAATGCTTTCTCAACAAACATTTTGTCAAATAATATGGAATAATCATAATATTTCCGTAAATGAATATGTGTTTTTGTAAATTCACAATTTTTTTCTGAAAAAACTTTTATGTAATAAAATATTAACGTTCCAGGTCAGTTATTGGTGCATATTTAAATGCTGCTAGTTCATTTGCGGAATATCCAGTTTCTAAATTTTTCTCTGTCTGAACTGTACAATATTGATGTAATTTGTTGTATTTTTTTAAGTCTATAATTTATTTGAATAATTTTATCTAATTTATTTTTAATTTTTTCATTTGTTCAGAGCACACATTTTTTATCGCATCTTCAATTCAGCTATTAAATACTCAAAAGCATATAATTGGGCTATAGTGTCAACAAGAAAGCCACAATCTGAGTCCACATATATCAGTGCTTAATAGAAATGAAGTATTCGACAGCCTTCAACCACGCTAATCATCTTATTAATAAAAGTTGTGGGGGTAGTCATATCCATGAATATTTTTCTCTTTAGAATACAACACGTAAAGGAGCTTTTAAAAACACTTTCCATCCACATGAAATTAATATGGATCCAGTAACAAGCGGCTTTTATCCCATTCTTGTTTTCAACAGTGTTGGTATTTTTGACTTAAGCCAATGTATTGAATTTTTCAAATGAATTGACTTTTTATCCCTGATGAAATTGTTTTAGTTTTCCTCTTTTTTGTTCTTAAAAAAATAGTAAAAAATTTATTATCATAATGAATTATTTATAATGAAATATGCAAAAATATGTATTTATTTTAAAATATGCACTAAAAAATCCATGCCATTTTGTCGCAAATATATTTTATTTACGTTGAACTATGACCAACCACAAAAAATATGTATTTACATGAAAATCTTTTTCCTAGTAGTGACAATATTCCAAATAATTTTTAGGAAACATTTTGTTAAGGATCAGATCCTAAATAAATTAAAAAAATATCAAATATTATAAACACCAATTGGGTGCTGACAAAACAATTTATGTTAATAAAAGTGATTGTGGCTGAAGAAAAAGAATGTCCATGCAACTCCCAAGATAATATAGGTTGTTTTTGTCAGAAAAAAAAATGCAAAAATTTAATATTATTGTATGTAGCTACATGTGGGATAAAAATAACATAAAACTTTATCCTTATAAGCACCCTATACAGTTATGACATGAAAAGACAAAAAACGAACATAAAACTGATCACGATTTCTTATTAACTAAACAAATATCAAAAAATAATTTTGAAATGTGTTCAGATAAAACGACGTAAGAGGCGAAGTGTTTCTTTGTAAGAAAATAATTCTTTTGCAAGTCTATATATGTCAAGATACTACGTTACTGTTATTATTTGAAAAAGCGTAAAAGTTGTTTTGTTGTGTTAGAAAAATGATATAGGTCCATATTTAAGAAAAATTGTCCATTATAAAAAGCATCTAAAATATAAGAATTTGATATCATAAGCTCGAAATGGTAAAAATTTAAATTTGTTATTATTAATGAATATATCGTTGGCTAAGTCGGCAAATATGCTAAGTCCACTTTTTATGCAAAGTGCGTTTTTAATGTAGAATGCTTGAGTAACTCAAAATACATTATTTTAAAAAATTTAAATGTCGTTATATCAAGAAAAATAAAAAAACTCTTGTTAAGTCCAGCGAAAAACAAATCATCATCTAGTGTACTTGCATTTACTTAACAAATAATGTGTAGTTTCCACAATACAAGCAAGCGATAAGTAGAACAAAATATATGAAAAGCACTCAAATTTTTTTTCTAGACCAGTCGCTTGCTTGCATTGTAGAAACTACACATAACTTTTTGTGTTCATGTTAAATAAAAAAAAGGGCTGTTCTCGTGGTACCTTCATAGCGAACAGTCGATTAGCGGAGTTTTTTTTTACATACAAACAAACAAAAAATTATACAAAAAATTATTCGTAGTACATATTATTCGTAATAGGCACATACTGACTTTAATAAATAAGCTTTACTGCTTTGTTAATATTTTTTACATAGTGGAAATAACAAATACGAAAAAACAGAAACAAAAAATAAACATAAACTGTGACATTGAGGAATACTCTATACGAGTAACTCAAAAACAAATAAACAATCAAAAATTACAAAAACAAAAAAAAAACCGTAAGCAAAAAAACAGAAAAAGTGCCCTTGAGGAATACTCTATATGAGTACCTCAAATACAAAAAATTATGAAGTGAGTTCTAACGGCAGAAATGCCTATTTTACTGTGAGTTCTGAAGCTCTCAATGAAAATAATACAAATAATAAATCTAATGAAAATATTTTTTTAACGACAAATCCAATTTTTCGTCAGCGATCAACTTCGCTTTGTCCAATGCCAAATAGTGATTCATTAACATTACAGTTGCCTAGTACTTCGTCATATAAGTCAGTAATATCATCTCCTTCAGGCTCGTGTTCATCACTTAATAAAGTTATCACTACAGATAAAAGTAGCTCAAAATCCAAGGTACAAGTCAGAATGGACAGATACATAACAGTGGTAAAGCGTGGGCGAAGCCCGAATTCTTCAAAAATATAGGTTGTTTTTGTCAGAAAAAAAATGCAAAAATTTAATATTATTGTATGTAGCTACATGTGGGATAAAAATAACATAAAACTTTATCCTTATAAGCACCCTATACAGTTATGACATGAAAAGACAAAAAACGACCATAAAACTGATCACGATTTCTTATTAACTAAACAAATATCAAAAAATAATTTTGAAATGTGTTCAGATAAAACGACGTAAGAGGCGAAGTGTTTCTTTGTAAGAAAATAATTCTTTTGCAAGTCTATATATGTCAACATACTACGTTAGTGTTATTATTTGAAAAAGCGTAAAAGTTGTTTTGTTGTGTTAGAAAAATGATATAGGTCCATATTTAAGAAAAATTGTCCTTTATAAAAAGCATCTAAAATATAAGAATTTGATATCATAAGCTCGAAATGGTAAAAATTTAAATTTGTTATTATTAATGAATATATCGTTGGCTAAGTCGGCAAATATGCTAAGTCCACTTTTTATGCAAAGTGCGTTTTTAATGTAGAATGCTTGAGTAACTCAAAATACATTATTTTAAAAAATTTAAATGTCGTTATGTCAAGAAAAATAAAAAAACTCTTGTTAAGTCCAGCGAAAAACAAATCATCATCTAGTGTACTTGCATTTACTTAACAAATAATGTGTAGTTTCCATAATACAAGCAAGCGATAAGTAGAACAAAATATATGAAAAGCACACACATTTTTTTTCTAGACCAGTCGCTTGCTTGCATTGTAGAAACTACACATAACTTTTTGTGTTCATGTTAAATAAAAAAAGGGCTGTTCTCGTGGTACCTTCATAGCGAACAGTCGATTAGCGGAGTTTTTTTTACATACAAACAAACAAAAAATTATACAAAAAATTATTCGTAGTACATATTATTCGTAATAGGCACATACTGACTTTAATAAATAAGCTTTACTGCTTTGTTAATATTTTTTACATAGTGGAAATAACAAATACGAAAAAACAGAAACAAAAAAAAAACATAAACTGTGACATTGAGGAATACTCTATACGAGTAACTCAAAAACAAATAAACAATCAAAAATTACAAAAACAAAAAAAAACCGTAAGCAAAAAAACAGAAAAAGTGGCCTTGAGGAATACTCTATATGAGTACCTCAAATACAAAAAATTATGAAGTGAGTTCTAACGGCAGAAATGCCTATTTTACTGTGAGTTCTGAAGCTCTCAATGAAAATAATACAAATAATAAATCTAATGAAAATATTTTTTTAACGACAAATCCAATTTTTCGTCAGCGATCAACTTCGCTTTGTCCAATGCCAAATAGTGATTCATTAACATTACAGTTGCCTAGTACTTCGTCATATAAGTCAGTAATATCATCTCCTTCAGGCTCGTGTTCATCACTTAATAAAGTTATCACTACAGATAAAAGTAGCTCAAAATCCAAGGTACAAGTCGGAATGGACAGATACATAACAGTAGTAAAGCGTGGGCGAAGCCCGAATTCTTTAAAAATTTCATCTGCTCCAAAGATGTCTAGGGATAATAGCGCATCATCTACCAATCGTCAAAATCGTTTTTCATTATTGCAAGTCACCGATGACAAGCCCGCTGCATCATCGCAAAAGTCTTTTAAGCCACCACCTATATATTTGAGAGAGAAAAATTCTAACGCCCTAATTAAAAAATTAGTCTCGGCCATTGGTGAAAACGCATTTCATGTTATTCCAATAAAGCGTGGTAATATTGACGAAACTAAAATTCAAATATACGAAGAAAAAAATTTCCGTAAAATAGTGACTGAATTTGAAAAAAATAAAACAAGTTTTTATACGTACCAGCTTAAAAGTGCCAAAGGTATGCAGATCGTATTGAAGGGTATTGACTCTTATGTTAATCCCGAAGAAGTAAAAGATGCACTCATGATACAAGGATTTAAGGTAAAAAATGTTACCAATATAATAAATAGGGAGAAGATCCCCCAGCCTCTATTTCGTGTTGAATTTGAGCCGAATGATATACAGCTGAAAAAAAACGAGACACACCCAATTTATAGCCTAAAATACCTCTTATACCGAAAAATCACAGTTGAAGAGCCACATAAGCGATCAGGTCCCGTACAGTGCCATAATTGCCAAGAATATGGCCAAACAAAAACATACTGTAAATTACCCACTGTTTGTGTTGTGTGCGGCGAATTACACGGCACTGCTAGTTGCAATAAACCAAAAGATCAAAGTGATAAGAAATGCAGTAATTGTGGAGGTAATCACACCGCTAACTACAGAGGTTGTCATGTGTACTCTTTTGTCAAACAGACTGGTGCAAAAACCCAAATTAGCTCCATCTCAATCAGCAAACGCTTACTCCGCCACTTTTGTGCAAATGAGCCAACCAGTTACTTCCCCTGTACCGTATGCCGATGCTGCTAGAACAAATTCTATTCCCGCACAAAATGTTCCACCTCCAAATAATTCAACAAATGCAAACTCAAGCTTTAACTTTAGTCGCCTTGAAGCTACTATTGACAATTTGGTGCAAACTATAAACAACTTTACAACAAATATGACTAACATGATGCAAGAAATGCTGAGAATGCAGAATACTCTGCTTCAAGCATTAATTAACAAGCCATGAACACGTTAAAAATATGTTTCTGGAACGCAAACGGCATTCGCCAACATAAAAATGAACTTGAGCACTTCCTTACGGAAAAAAGTATTGATATAATGTTGGTCTCTGAGACACATTTGACTTCGAGAAGCTTTTTCAAAATAAATGGCTACACTATGTATGATACAAAGGACCCTAGAGGGAGAGCATGCGGTGGATCTGCAATTCTAATTAAGTCAAGACTCAAGCACTATATCCTTGACAACTTTAGTGAAGAATATATGCAAGCTACGAATATTTTTGTAGAAAATTTTTGTTCTAATTCCGTAATATCATCAATTTACTCACCTCCCAGATTCTCAGTTACCGAAGATCAGTATGGGAAGTTCTACAAATCGCTTGGATCTTGTTTCGTGGCAGCTGGAGACTACAATGCAAAGCATACGTACTGGGGATCACGCCTTTTAACACCTAGAGGTCCAGCTTTGTTTAATACAATTTCAAAAATGGGCTTATATGTTATTTCGAGTGGGGCGCCCACTTATTGGCCTACTGACGTACGAAAAATTCCAGATGTTATTGATTTTGGCGTAATGAAAAATATTTCTAGTGATTTAATTAGTGTAGAAACTTCTCTAGATCTCTCCTCCGATCACTCCCCCACTATCGTTACAATTTGTAACCCACTAAGAAGTGACTTACCTCACCCATATATGAAGATGACCAATCGTGTTAATTGGCTGGGATTCAAAAAATATCTTAGTAGTCATTGCACGGAGAATATTGCGTTAAGAACACCCAATGACATTGAAACTAACATTGTCAATCTTAACGAAACTATTAAACAGGCTGCTGAACATGCCACTACCTCCCATCCGCAGTCTGGATTTAATAAAATTTATTCCAGGGATATTGAACATCTCGTATGTGAAAAAAGAAGAGCTAGAAGGGAATGGCAACAGCACAGATCACCCCAACATAAACTCAGACTTGAAGAATGTTCTTAACGACTTCAAGAGTTGCTTGCATCTGAAAAAACTGCATCTCTTAAAAATTATTTGGAAGGTCTTGATGTCACACCGACATCTAATTACTCTTTGTGGCGCGCTGCTAGAAAGCTTAAAACCCCCGTTGAGTTTAAGCCACCTCTGCGCACATCTACCGGAGATTGGGCAAGAAGCGATACGGAAAAATGCAAAATATTTGCTGAGCATTTAAAATCCGTATTTACCTCAAATACATGTACTGGTGTTGCTGATTTGCCGAATGTAGTTGCTCTACCCCCTCGAGCCTTAAAGTTTAAGATGCGTGATGTACATAAAGTAATTGCTGAACTCAAGCCAAAGAAAGCTCCAGGTATTGATGGAATTAGTAACAAGATGCTTATGAACTTGCCGCATATTGCAATAAGAATCTTGCTGTTTATTTCTAATGCCATATTACGACTGGAGTATTATCCACAACTCTGGAAGCTTGCAAAAATCAAAATGATTCCAAAGCCGGGAAAAGATCTTACTAAAGCTGAGTCATATAGGCCAATAAGTTTGCTGTCAACTATGTCAAAACTCTTCGAAAAGCTGCTCATGACAAAATTGTCCCCAACCTTAACAGATAGTGGGTGCATCCCAGACCATCAATTTGGTTTTAGAAGTCAGCATAGCACCATTGAACAAACTCATAGATTGGTTCAATTTATAAGAAAAACATTTGAGGAAAAGAAGTATTGTTCTGCCCTGTTTATTGACGTTTCTCAGGCATTTGATAAAGTGTGGCATGAAGGTCTAATTCTAAAATTAAAATCATATCTACCAATAAATTTAGTGAATTTATTAGAAAGTTACATCACTACCCGGAAGTTCACGGTTGTGGAAGGAGAATTCATGAGTGTGCCCGAATCTATATCATCCGGTGTGCCACAGGGGAGCATACTGGGGCCAGTTTTGTATTTGATCTATACTTGCGATATGCCTTTGAGCAGCAATATCCATACATCTACGTTTGCCGATGATACAGCCTGCCTTAGTATGCATGAAAACCCTCACGAGGTTTCCCGATATTTACAAGAATATATTACACAATTGGAAATGTGGTTGAACTTATGGAGAATTAAGGTAAATGAACAAAAGTGTGTCCATATAACATTTACCCTAAGAAGAGATACTTGTTCCCCAATTCGAATCAATAATCAAAATATTCCTCAACACTCCCAAGTGAAATACCTTGGTATACACCTTGATCGAAGGCTTACATGGAAACATCATATTGACTTTAAGCTAACTCAGATGAAAATTAAGTTATCTCAAATACACTGGTTGATTGGCAGAAATTCAACACTTAGCATGGACTGTAAACTTTTATTATACAAGTCGCTTTTAAAGCCAATATGGTGTTACGGTATCCAGTTAGGGGCACTGCTTCAGCTTCCAATGTAGAGAGAATCCAACGAAGGCAAAACAAAATTTTACGGTTAATAACATCGGCTCCATGGTATATCAAAAATTCTAATATACATATTGATTTAAATATGCCACTAGTGACTGAAGAAATTGCAAAATACGCAGGCAAATATTTAACAAAACTCGAGTCACATCCTAATCCGCTTGCTCGTAATATTTTGAACTTTACTGGACACATCCGCTTAAAAAAGAGGGACACAAGGGCTCTATTACTCAACACGCCAAATGGGATTTCTTGAAAATACTTTTTTTATACTCTTTTATATTTTTTTTTCTTTTTTTATTATCACTACTTATGTATTATTTATAACTATTAACAAGTTTATGTCCGACAGTGGTCGGTCCTAATAATTATATTTTAGATTTAAGATTTGAATACTTATTGTTAGTTCATATTTGAAGATACAATAAATAAATACATGTATTAAAAAAAAAAAAATGTTAAATAACAAAATTAGTAATATCGTTGTACTCGCACATATTTAGTTTAAAAAATTTTTTACAGGTTTTTTTCCCTCCTGAAAATTTAAACTAAGGACTTGTATATTTGGCGACTAAGCCAACGTTATATTGCTTGCATTCACTTCACTTGTCCACCCTGTGTGTTACATACACAAAAATGCATCATTGTTTTGGGCATATACTCGTACAATAAAAAAATTTTATTTTTATATAAATGTCAATTGGTCTTATATTTTTATTTAAAAAAACTTGTGATGATTTTTTTCTTTAAAATATGATTTTCTTTCAAACAAATGATGATTTTCTTCGCAAAGCTTCTGGCAGCCTTGCTTGTGTGTACAGCTTTTGTTGTTATTGCAGAGAAACGTTGTGCTTACAGTGGATGGATGAATGCGTAGGCGTTTGTGTGTGTATGACAAGCTGTTGAGAATTCCACCACAAATATGTATATCATATTTGTTTTCTCTCTTTCTTCTATAATGACGGATAGAAGAAAACTTATTATAAAAAAATTGCCACTATAATTTTAGTGTTGCAACAAAGACAGTTGGTTCCAGTATTACTGCAGGGTAGTGAGAAGGAATCTGTGTATTTGTGTGTATGTAGTAATCGGTATTTGATGGACTTTGGTTTCCTGTTTTCAGTTATCGTTGCTATACTTATGTAGCGTTATTGTATGTATGCATTTATGTTGTGATCTCTGGGAAAATGTAATGTAATAGCTGCAGGTAGTGGCAACCCTGATAGCTATTTGTAATGGAGGTGGTTAAAGAATATGTTTGGTAATGTATGTATATCAGCCATGTTCTGTAAATGACAAGGTTTCAAATCATTTTGTGATTTTAAAATCAGAATTTTGATTTTCAGACACCATGAAAATCACAAAAGTTTTAACTTTTCGGTGTGATTTTACCCTTTCAAAAACCACAAGACAAACCAGCTGATGTTTCAGTTTGTAAATGCAAAATCACAAAGGCAAATCACAAAGCAAATAACAACATTTCTTGTAAAAAAAGTGTCTTAAATTTTTTCACAATTTTATAAATTCTTTCATAGAAAATTGATGATTTTACTTTAAAAATCAATAAAAAATATATTCTGTTATTCATTCAAATAATTTATTTCGAATTTTAAAATAAAGTGATTGGAAAAATAAGCAAGTGATTTCAAGTCGGCAGAGAGTTAGCTGACCGGTTTAAAATCACAAAAATTCAAAAAGTTTTGTAAGCAGAACACCTTTTTTGTGATTTTAAATCGATTTCACAAAAAATGATTTTCAGAACATGCCTGTATATACATACATATGTTGTTGCCATAATGTATGTGATTGTATCTAGTTTAACTTTGAAGAATATAATTGATTGTGTGAATTACATCAACATGAAACATATTTGCATATGAAACATATGTATATATGTATATATGACTGTTTATATGTTTTCTGGGCTATTTGCGCAGCTATTCTTATAAAGATAGAAACATATTGTGTTTGCATAGGTTTTATATGTATAAAAGCTGTTCAAATATTAAATATTTTAATGAGCAGAGTTTTGTGAAAAGGGGTGATGAACTTGTGATGGATATTTTTATTTTAGTATGTTTTACTTTCATGTAACAATTTTAGAAAATACCTTTTGAGGAAATAAAACAAACATTCAAACATTTATAGATGTGTATATGAATTTCATCATATATCGTAATGCCATCAGAGAAATTATATTTGATGAGTATACAAGATTCTCATATGAATCGTGGGAATGTGTGAGTATGTATGTATATGGTTGCGTGTGTGTATGTGAATTTCATCATATATTGTAATACCATCAGAGCAACTATTTTTGGTGACTACTACGCAATTCTCATCTAAAGTATATAAGTAGAAGAAATAATGTAGATTGTCACCAGTCTGCTTTAATATCTTCTACAACTAATTACTGTTTGTTAAACAAGTTTATAGTGCATAAGAAATAATTAAATAAGTTATCTATAAATAAATTAATTAAATAAATTGTTTATAAATAAAATAATTAAATTAATTAACAAACAAATAAATAAATTATTAAATAAAATGAATACTACAAGTTGTACCATCTGCAGTAAAGTTTTTATGGTGCAAACAAAAGTAAATTAGCATACGGGAACGCACCTCTATGCTCATCAATCGAAGGCTATGCTTGGAACCAGTAAACTTAATCTTCAAAAAATATTGTGAGGAATGTGATGATATGATACAATCAAATGGTTATATGGGTCATGTCAGAACCCCAAACACAAAAACAGTTTTCACCAAGAACGGATTGGCGATTTTTTCACTAGGAGAATAAGTGATTTCAATAGGAGGATCGAAACATATATCCTCCTAAAAAAAATTTGGGTGCCTTGTTTCCGGAGGAGTTTCTCGCATCTGCCAAGAGCTTCATAAGCCTACAGTACACGGCATGTAAAAAACGGAATGCGTATGTGGTTATGATATAATTTTTACGTCATCAAGAAGCTACTTTTGCTACATGCCGTGTACTAGGAACATATGAACATGTAGATATTCACATGCTTAAATATTTACTGCGTCGGAAAATGTGTTCCATCCGGCTACATGTGCCAAATTTGTATTTTTGAACAAAAAACCTATCAAAATATTACGGCATTTAGTCACTACTACTAATTTAAAAATATGAAATTAAAATGCTGAAAATTGCCGGACGTCACTGCCACATACGCATGTGACTTTTTACATGTTGTGTAAATATATGTAGTACGATACACACTACATTTAAATTTAATAAGGGGCTCACATGTGATTATATGAAGATGGTGAATGACGAGATGAATGTTACTCAACTTGTACACATCTCAAATATGATGTTGGTGGCTCTGTCTGATGACATAGATAAATGGATCTTGATTTCAATAAATTCCCTTGAAGTTAATATAAACATGGCATTCATTATAAGAGGATCGAGTGTTATTCCTCTCCCAAAAAATATTGCAATGAAACATGCATGCATAAATATCGAAAAATCTTATGTTTATTGCTTTAAATGTCTCATAGCTGTAAATATCAGTCTGAATCCTAAACAACGGAAAAACTATAGAAATTACAATATTTAAAAAATTTCTCGAGAATATTATTATAGGGGCAATTGTGTTAAATTTTTAAGGTCTAGAGTTTCCACTTACATTGAAACAGATAAAACAATTCGAGAATCAAAATGATGTGAGCATAAATGTATTTGGTCATAACGGAACATCACTTACAGGAAAATACTATATTACGACAGGAGAGAAACATATTCATCTTAATCTGTTATTGCTATACTCCAATTAAAACTTCCACTATGTGCTCATCCAGGATATATTAAAGTAAGTTTCATTATTGCAATTATGCAATATGTGTTCTCGTCTTTCTTTAAAAAGTTACTTCTTATTGTTATATTTATTTATATATATCATTTAACTTTCCTCTTTTCCTTAGATTCCTTCATTTCAGCATTACATCTCACGTTAATAAGATCCATATTTGCAACACCTAACTATATCATACAAATGGTGATTATGTGTATAATCATCATAAAAATATTTGGGGGAAAACGTCATCAGGATGCCAGAAAACGAAACTGTTATCAAGTTTAAGAACTACTACAAACAGTAAGATGTACCATTTGTAATCTACGACTACTTTGAGTCTATTTTGAAAAACGTTCATGATGCTGTCAGTAAACGTTGTAGCGCGTTGTAGTACGTACAGAAACGTCATGCTTGTGCATTCCGTTATTTTGTTAATTGTCCACTCAAAAAAAATTTTGTCTAGGTTTTAGTTATACATACATGATTAATTTAAGTTCATGAAATTTTCTTGAATTGAGCTAAAATTAATTTAAAACAAAAACAAGTAAGAGTGCTATATTCGGCTGTGCCGAATCTTATATACCCTTTACCAAAGTTCGTTTATGTAGTATAGAGATACATACATAAGCACAGAGATATGTACATAGGTACATATTAATTTTGTGAAAAAATTCATACTTTTTGTGCAATATTTAGGTTTTAAGCATTATGTTCTATTTGTTGCTTTTTTTGCGATTTTTTTCATATAGGCAATTTTTTTGGTTTTGGCGATTTTTTCGGTTTTTTGCGTTTATTTCATATTGGCGATTTTTTCGTTCCGGCGATTTTTTTGATATTGACGATTTTTTTTTCATATAGGCGATTTTTTCATTTTTGGCGAATTTTGTTCATATAAGCAATTTTTTTTTGTTTCGGCGATTTTTGCGGATTTTTGTCATTGTGGGAATTTTTTTTGTTTTGACACTTTTTTCTCATTTTGGCAATTTATTTCGGGTTTTGACGTTTTTTTAATTTTGGCGATTTTTTTTTGTTTTGGCGATTTTTTTGATTTTGCCGATTTATTTTTTCATATAAGCGATTTTTTAATTTTTGGCGATTTTTTTTCATATAGGCAATTTTTTTTTAGTTTTGGTGATTTTTTTCGGTTTTTGGCGTTTTTTTTAAATTTTGGGAGTTTATTTTCGTTTTGGCGATTTTTTTGATTTTGGCGATTTTTTTTCATTTAGGTGATTCTTTTTAATTTTTGGCGATTTTTGTGCATATAAGAACTTTTTTTTTTGTTTTGGCGATTTCGCGGATTTTTGTCATTGTGGGAATTTTTTTTGTTTTGACACTTTTTTCTCGTTTTGGCGATTTTTTCGGTTTTTGGCGTTTTTTTAATTTTGGCGATTTTTTTTTCGTTTGACACTTTTTTCATTTAAGCGATTTTTTTAATTTTTGGCGATTTTTTTCAGTGTTTGGCGTTTTTTTAATTTTGGCGATTTATTTTCGTTTTGGCCATTTTTTTTTATTATGGCAATTTTTTTTATTTAGGCGATTTTTTTAATTTTTGGCGATTTTTGTTCATATAACCATTTTTTTCATTTTGGCGATTTTTTTCTTTTGGCGATTTTTTTTAAATTTTTGGCGATTTTATAATTTTGGATTTTTTAGTTTCACCGTTTTTGAAAATTTCAAGAGTTTAACTCTTACGGTTTCCATGATATAGCAATTTTTCAAAATTACATAGTCAAAATTTCATTAACTGATGGGCCACCCTTTAACTTAAATTTTTTTAATTTTAGTGTTAATTGTTGTAGCCTATATAAAAATACACTAATTTTACAAATTTCAAGTGTCAATATACATATGTACATACAATTGTATGTATATTACATGGGATTTTAAAAGTTTTCGTCGCTCATTTTGGAACACCCTTTAATATTTTGCTTTTATATATTTGTTGTTGTAGCGACCAAAGTTCTACATACACTGTCCAAATTTCAGACCCGTAGCTTTTACCGTTCCTAAGAAAATAGCCTTCTTCCTAAAACATGAAATATGTTTAATTATTAGAAAAGATATTAAAGTTGTCCAACCCTGGTAACGTTTTTTTAATTTGTTAAATTAAATTTATTTTTTTTTTATTATAAATACCAATTTTATTCATACCGAAGTATAAAATAAGTTAATTTAATAAAAAAGTAATAAAAACTTGTTTTCGGTAGTTATTTTCTATGGGAAAATGGAGTTTGAGTTTTCCAGCTCTGAAACCGTCTGCTCGATTTTGCTGATTTTCAATAGCAAAATTTTTCGGAAAATTTCTGACACACCAGTTCAAGAACGAAGTCTCTAGCTCTTCTAGGAGCTTGGGAAAACCGATTTCACGTGCAGACAGACGGACAGACGGACATCGCTTGTTCGTCTTCCCTATGCATAAGGATCCAAAATGTATATACTTTATGTGTCGCTTATTAATATTGTAGAAATTACAAACGGAATGACAAACCTATATATACCCTTTTAGCATTTTTTGGTAAAGGGTATAAAAATACTACTTCTTGGAAGTATGCGAAAAATTCTTATAAACTTGAATATATTAAACAACTTTTTATAATTATTTTGACTTAAATGAAGTACATAGTTATTTAAAA